>RJWM01017870.1:0-42155 GCA_004363535.1 Dasyprocta punctata | reverse complement strand
TAAGTTGACCACCAATCACCAATCCATTACACATGCTCTGCCACACCTGGCTAGCAAAAAGAATTAAAATCAGTAATCTAACTTTCTACCTTAAGGAGCTAGAGAGAAAGTAAGCTAAACCCAAAGCTAGCCAAAGGAAGGAAATAATAAAAGTTAGAATGGAGTTAAAAGAAATAAAGAATGGTGAAACAATAGGTAGAATCAACAAAAGCAGAGTTTAGCTCTTTGAAAAGATTAACAAAATTGGCAAACCTTTAGCTAGACTAAGAAAAAGAATTCAAATAACTAAAAGCAGTAGTGAAAAAAAAAAAAAAAAAAAAGAAGCCAGGCATGGTGGTGTATGCCTGTAATTCCAGCACTCAGGAGGCTGAGGCAGGAGAATTGTCATGAGTCTGAGACCATCCTGGGCTACATAAGCGAGCTCAAGGGCAGCCTGCACTATATAGTGAGACTTTGCCTAAAACAAGCAAACAAAAAAAACAACAACTCAGGAGTAAAAGTAAAGACATTGTTATTGACTTTCAGAAATTAAAGGGATTAAAAGAGTTCTATGAGTAATTTTATGCCAAAAAATTAGATAATTTAGATGAAATGGACAAATTCCTAGGAACATAAAAACTACAAAAATTGAGAAATAGAAAATCTGAATATCCCTGTAGCAAGGGAAGATATGGAATAAGTAACAAAAATATCTCAACAAGAAAAAGTCTAGGATGAGATGGTTTCACTGGTGAATATTACCAAACATTTAAAGAACTATCAGTAATGATAGGAATGGTGGCACACCTCGGTAATTCCTTGGGAGGCTGAGACAGGAGGATCACAAATTTGACCCTGGCCCATTAATGTAGCAACTTAATTTGACCCTGTGTCAAAAAATTTTTTTCATATATATTTTACATATATATATATATATATATATATATATATATATATATATGACTGGGAATGTAGCTGTGTATGAAGGCCGTGGGTTAAATCCCCCAGAAGAAAAAACAGGAGGAAGAGAAGTAAAAGGAGAAAGAAGAAACCCTAGTCCTTCTCATGCTCTTCAGAAAATTAGAAGGCAGGAAACACATTCTAATTTACTGCATGAAGTAGGATTACTGTGACATCACAAGCCAAAGATAGTATAGGAAAAAGTGAACTATATACCAGTATCTCTCGTGAATATAGAGTCAAAAGTCCTAAACAAAATGCTAGTAAGCTTAACCTAGCAGCACATTAAAAGAATGATACATCTTGGCTAAGTGAGATTTCAACTTGGGAATGCAAGGTGATCTACCAAGAAAATCAGTCAGCATACCATACTACATTAATAGAATGAGGGGGTGGTGACACAGTCATCTCAAACACAGAAAACTTTGTACATAGTCCTAGCACCCTTTCATGATAAAAACAGCAAACTAGAAACAAGGGGGGCCAGGCGTGGTGGCGCATGCGTTTAATCCCAGCACTCGGGAGGCTGAGGTAGGTGGAGCGTTGTGAGTTCTAGGCCGGCTTGGGCTACAACACGAGCGCAAGGCCGGTGTGAGCTACATAGTGCGACCCTGCCTCGAAAAGCTAGTGCTGGGAGTTTGACTCAGTGCTTAAGCGCCTGTCTGGCAGACATGAGGCTGTGAGTTCAATCCCTGGTGCTGCAAAAAAAGAAAAAAAAAAGAAACAAGAGGGAACTTCCCACTCATGTAGAGGGCTCTTATGAAAACCCGCAGCACAAATCAGACTCAGTGGTAAAAGACTGAAAGTTTTTTCCCTGAGATCAGGAATAAGACAAAGGTGCCAGCTTTTGCCATTGCTATTATATACTGTACTTAAAATTCTAGACATCCAAAAGTTGGGTGGTATGGAAATAGATTGGAAAGAAAGAAAGAAAACTATCTCAGGTCCCACAGGATGTGGTTCTATATGAGGAAAATCACAAGGAAACCTCAAAAATACATTCTACATGTTAGTGTATAAGATCTATGCAAAAAATCAGTTGTGTTCCTGTGCGTGAGCAATAAGTAGTTCAAAACAGAAATTAAGAAAGCAATTTAATTTGTGATAGGATCCAAAAAAAAACCAAAACAAACAAACAAAAAAAACCTGGGAACAAATTTAACAAAGTTGTTGAATGATTTGTGCACAGAAAACTACAGAACACTTGGATGCAACAGTGCTCACCTATGATCCCAGCTACTCAGGACACTGAGGCTGGAGAATGGTAAGTTTGAGGCCAGGATGGGTAACTTACTGAGATCCTATCTCTAAAGTAAGCCATCAAGCAAATAAATAAGAGCTGGGGATGTGGTAGAATAATTGGCTAGCCTAGTCAGGCATGGTGGCGCATACCTTTAATCCCAGCCCTCGGGAGGCTGAGGTAGGAGGAGCATTGTGAGTACGAGGCTGGCTTGGGCTACAACACGAGCGCAAGCCCCACCTGAACTACACAGTGTGACCCTGCCTCAAAAAACCAGGGCTGGGAGTTTGGCTCAGTGACTTAAGTGCCTGTCTGACAGGCACAAGGTTGTGAGTTCAATCCCTGGTGCTGAAAAAAAAAAAAAATTGGCTAGCCTGTGTGAGGCCCTGGGTTCAATCCCCAGTACCACAGCAACAAAACAAACTGTGAAATATTGTACCAATTAAGAGACCTAAATAAATGGAAAAGCATTTCAGGTTCAGCTAGGAGACTTCCTATTGTTAAGAAGGCAATACCACAGTGATCTACCTGTTTGTCTTGGTTACTTTTCCCTCGTTGAGACAAAATACCTGATGCCCAAAATTAGGAATGGGAAGGTTTATTCAGCTTATGTTTTTTTGGAGATTTCAGTCCATACTCAGCTGGCTCCAAGGCAGGGCAGTGTGGTTGAGGGGCAACCATTCATGGCAGCCACAAGCAGAAAGAGTGAAAAGGGCACAAAAAGGGAAAAACGCACCGCCTTCCTTCCCTTACATTGTAGACCAGCTCCCTGCCCCTGGGTGGGTACAGTACTCACACTGCCAATCCCAGCACTAGACGATAAACCAATCACAAATGCTAGAGTCAGCCGCCTCCATGACTGAATGAGGCTTGGAGGGCCACCCCAACACAAACCAGAACAGAGTATAATGCAAGACATACAAAATTGCAGAAATGGAAAATATGATCTTCAAATTCATGTGGAATTGCAAGGCCTAAATAGCACAAAAAAATGAAAAAAAAAAGAGGATTCATATTCCCCAATTTCAAAATGTACTATCGTATAAAGCCAGAATAATCAAAATAATGTGGTACAACTGAATGTGGTGGTGCAGGCCTGTAATCCCAGCACTTAGGAGACTGAGGCAGGAGGATTGCTGCAAGTTCAAGGCCAGCCTGATATACATAGTGAATTCAAGGCTAGCCTGAACTATGTACATAAAGACCCTGTATCAAAAAAATAAAAAATAAAATAAAAGTACTGTGATAAGGATAAAACTGCGGATCAGTGGAATGGAATTGAGAGTCCAAGAATAAAACTACATCATGGCCTGTTGATTTTCTTTTTTCTTTTTTCTTTTTTTTTTTTGTGGCACCAGGGGTTGAACTCACAACTTCGCGCATGCCAGACAGGCACTTAAGCCACTGAGCCCAACTCCTGGCCCTAGTTTTTTGATGTAGGGTCGCACTATGTAGTTCAGGCTGGCCTTGCGCTCGCATTATAGCCCAAGTTGGTCTCGAACTCACAACACTCCTCCTACCTCAGCCTCCCGAGTGCTAGGATTAAAGGCATGCGCCACCATGCCCAGTTGGCCTGCTGATTTTCAACAAGAATGTCAAGACTATTAAGTTAGGGGAAAGAATAGTTTTTCAATAAATGGTGCTGGAACCATTGTACATCCACATTTAAAAGAATAAAATCCCCCTCCCTCACATACTGTATAAAAAGTTAACTCTCCTGTTGGGAGCCTGAAGCAGGAGAATTGCTTGAACTCAGGAGTTTGAGACCAGCGTGAGCAACACAGGAAAACCCATTTAAAAACAAAACAAAACAAAACAAAAAAAACCTTGGGGCTGGGAATTTAGCTCAGTGGTATAAGCACCTGCCTGGCAAGCATGACGTCATGAGTTCAATCCCCAGTACCAAAAAAACAAAACAAAACAAAACAAAACCAAGCCCTCAAAATGGATTGGTGACCTAAATATAACAGCTAAACCATTAAAACTCACAGAAGATACCTGGTAAATCTTCATGGCCTCAAATTTGGCAATGAATCTTAGACAAAAACACAAATAACAATAACAGGTAAAACACGCTTTAACAAAACTGGAAACATTTGTGCATCAAAGAACATCAAATAATGGGGTAGAGTGCTTGCCTGGCATGAGTGCAGGGCCCTGAGTTCAATCCTTGGTACTGACAAAAAAAAAGTTTAAAATGGTGAACTGTGTTTTGGGACTAGGAGTGTGGTGCAGTGGTAGAGTGCTTGTCTAGCATGTTCCAGGCCCTGAATTCAATCCCCATTACTGCAAAAAACAAAACAACAAAAACAAAAAACTTCCAGAAAAGGGAGAGATATTTGCAAATCATATGGCTGTTAAGTGTTGAGAATATAATACCTTAGCACAAAAAGGTAAGCAACTCAATTTAAAAATGAACATAGCACTAAATAAGTGAGTTCAAGGCCAGCCTGCACTATACCGAAAGACCCTGTCTCAAAACAAAACAAAACAAAAACAACAAAAACAGCAACAACAAAAAACATAGCTGTGTATGGCAGTGCACACCTGTAATTATAGCATTTGGAAGCCTGAGGCAGGAGGATCACTGTGTTTAAGGCCAGTCTGAACTATATAGTGAGACAAGAAAGAAAGAGAGAAAGAGAGAACGAAAGCAAGCAAGCAAGCAAGTGAACTCGAATTGACATCTCTGTAGACAAGAAGCCCATGAAAAGATGTTCATTCTCATTAGCCAATGGAAATACACAAAGATAAACCAAATGAGATGGTTACACACTCACTAGGATGGTGACTTTAGAAAAAAGAAAATAAGTGTTGGAGAGGATGTCGACAAACTGGAATTCTTGTCTATTGCTGGTGAAAATATAAAATGATGCAATCACTGTGGAAAAGTTTGATAGTTCCTCCAAAAGTTAAACATAGACTGGGGATAGTGGTGCATGCTTGTAATACTAGCACTTGGGAGGCTGAAGCAGGAGGATCACCACGAGGTCAAGGCCAGCCTAGACTACATAGTGAGTTTAAGGCCAGTCTGAACTACATAATGAGACCCTGTCACAAAAAAAAAAAAAAAAAAAGTTGAACATAGAATTGCAATGTGACCCCACAATTTCACCCCTAGGTGTATAAGACAAAAAAATAAAAGAGGAACAATAAATGAAAACAGGTACTCAAGCAATTATTTCACCCATATGTTTCCATCAGCACTACTGACAAAAGTCAAAAGGTAGAAACCAATGCCTACAAATAGATAAACAAAATGATATATACGTAAGGAATGAAATATTACAGAGCTATAAAAAAGAATGAAACATGTATGTTTCAGTGTGAATGAACCTCAGAGACTTCCCAAATGAATGAAGCCCAACACAAAAAGTCACATTTAACATGATTTCATTTATGTGGAATATCCAGAATTTGGAAATCCATAGATAGAGAAAAGGAGATTGGTAGTTTCCCAGACTGAGAAGTAAGATGGAATGGGTCGTTGACTTAATGGATTTGGAGTTTGTCTTTGGGGAAAATGAAAATGTTTTAAAACTAATAAGGGTGGTGGTTGCACAACACTGTGGATGTACTAAATGCCACAGAATTATATACTTTGAAATGGTTAATTTTACATTATATAGGTTTATCTCTTGAAAACAACAACAACAACATTAACATGTAAGTACTAAAAGTAAGCAGGGATCCTAGTGGTACACATCTGTAATCCCAGCTGCCTAGGAGGCTGGAGCAGGAGGACTTCAAGTCTGAGGCTAGCCTAGGCAATAAAATAAAAAAAGGGTTGGGGATATAGCTCAATGGGAGCTTGCCCCTAGGTTCAATCCCCAGGTTTGTTTTTTAAAAATGTGTTAAATCTAGGAAATAAGTATATGAGCATTGATTGTTCTAGTCTCTCAGTTACTTTTTGAAAAATAAATTGGGAAATTTTCATAATATAAAATTTAAAAAATTGAAAATGGTTTGAATGAAGGAGCCCTGAGATATGCTACTTCTTAGCCCTGTAGTAAGGAGTTGGCTTTGACATGTGCTGAGGTCTTGTGACTCTTGGATTCTTCATACGCTTTTTGCTCTTCTGCTCTCCTCTCCATCCTTGCAGCCCTCTTTGACTCTATGCGCAGCAACCAGGCCTCCGAGGGCCCGTTTTCCCCGCCCCGAGCTCTTCATTCACCCCCACTGCAGCTCCAGCAGCGCTCTGAGAAGCCTCCATGGTGTAAGTAAACTTTTTGTACCTGCCAAGACAAAGACCAAGAGGGATGGAGGGATTGGCAGGTGTGAGGAACCTGTCTCATGAAGGAGCAAAAGATGAGGGTTGCAACCAGGAGTGACTATTTGAGAAGCAGACTCATCTGTTTCCAAGATACGGGAACATCTGCTTATGTTTCCTTCCCCTCTGTCAGTGGGGCTTCCTCTGTCACACTGGAGAGCTCCTCAAAGACAGTGATCCAGAGTATCTTTGGGGAGAAGAAGACAGACACGTCCATTTCCTCAGATGGTCTTTTGGTCTTGCTTACCTTTGTCTGGTAAAGGTGATCAGGAGGCAACCTAGATATACAGAAAAACTTGGATCAGGAAACAAATTTGCTCCTCATTTCTGCATGTCTCCTTTCTTAAGTTGTCTAAGCTTGTTGAAGAATAATGTCACAGACATCCTTTTGGTAACAGTGTGAACAGTGGAACTGCAGGAAGTTCTTGGGGTAACTGCAGAGAGGGGGACACCAGAGCTAGTGAGAGGTGGGGATACCAGCAAAGCACCAGAAAGGGAAAATTCCTTTCCTTATCATTTTTTGCCCCTAGGAAATAACAAACCAAAGATACCTTTCATTATTTCACTTCAGAGGCCTGACAGAAAGATTTCTAGTTCAGTATTGGGACTAACAATTGTAGAATTTTGCTCTTTGGACACTCTGTAGGAAAAAGAAACTTTCCTCACTGCCCCCAGGAATTCCTCTACTGAATTTCAGATTATCCTACATTAACCTTGCAATTGCCTCCTTCTTCTCTGTCCTGGAGTGTTTATGGAAAATCTTAACCTTCTCCCTCTTCTATTTCTGACTGATCTCTTTGATTTGCCTGAATCAGGTCACTAGCTGGATAGTAAGGCCTCTTCTATACTTGACAAAATCTTGCTTTACACCTTTGCTGCTTTATTCCTTCTTTCTTTCTTTCTTTCTTTCTTTCTTTCTTTCTTTCTTTCTTTCTTTCTTTCTTTCTTTCTTTGTTTTTCTTTCTGGTATCAGACCTTCATTAGTAAACATCTTTCTGGGAGTCTGTCTGTACCAGAAACAGGCTCTATGTCTTTAAAACCTGGCTCAGCCCCAAACCAAGTTCCTCTTCTTCTCTACTTGAATTGTACCTCCTCTGTTCCTTCACAGGAGAGAGATAACTACTGTATCTTAAACTCAACAACTGAATAAGCATTGCAGGCTCAGGCTTGCCAACTTCCCCAGATTCTCTTTGATGACGATATAGTCAGGTGTTTACTGTTTCTGAATCCATCATTATTGATACTATAGTGCTTTAATATGTAGTTACAATATTGTTGATGAATGTGATGTTTGGAAAGGGAAAAATTAATCTGAGGTTGGAATTGAAATCATCCCACAGTATAATTTATTATACTACTCTCAGGATCTGTGAGATTAGTTTTTATGTTTTTCTGTGTGTATACTAGGCACAATTTTGTAACATTATATGTCCCAAGATTTGGAGTGTCTTAACCTTGGATCTATGGCTGGGTTTCAGGGAGGTCTGTGAGTTCCAGTGATCATATGTAAAGATGAATGTAAACAGTTGCATGCATAAAATTTTCCTGGAATATAACTCATGACTTTCCCTAGTGCCTCAGAGGGTTCAGCAACTCCCAGAAAGCCTAAGAACTGCCAGCCAGGCACAGTAGTGCTTGCCTGTAATTCCAGCTACTTAGAAGGCAGAGGCAGGAGGGTTGCAAGTTTGAGAGCAGCTTGGCCAACCTAGCAAAATCTTGTCTCAAAATAACATAAAAAAGAGTTGGGAGGTAGCTCAGTGGTAGAGTGCTCACCTAGCATGTGTGAGGCCTAGTATCACAAAAAATCAAAACAAAACGACGCAAAAAAAAAAATCTGCTATTTCCAGATGCCATGGCAGTCTTCCATCTTTGTGTAAACCATTTTCTTTCCTACTGTTCTGACTTACAGGTTTTTTTTTTTTCTTGCTTACTTATCTCTTGGGAGAGCAACAATGATTTCTTCTGCCCAAGAAATATATTGATTACTTTTAACAATGATTCCAATGATTCTAACACAAGGTGTTCATCAGGTTCAACTGGGAGTGTTTCAACAAAATGATTCTGTTCTCATCCTCTGCCTTCTCCCCACCCATGCCTTTATGCTAAACCTATAGAATTAGAATCTCTGCAGATGAAGCCTCAAAATTTGGATTTAAAAACTGTTTTTTCATAGTTTTTACGTATAACCTAATAATGAACCATTGGACTAAAGTGATTATATGCATCTGAGGTAGGAATGAAGAACTATGAGAATTTGGAGTCAGGATAGGTATATTTATGAAATAACCAGATGAAATGGGTCTCATTACTCTCCTGAAGTCTTAGTTGGACTTTAATTCTATTCCTATAGTAGGCCAGGGTCACAGTTCCTGAGCTGGGCAATCTTAGGAGTCTCTGCCAACTTAGGAAGCATTCAGACCTTCTCTCTCCAAAACATGAGCATCAGAGACCATCCATTATAGCATTTGAACTCTATGTCTATGCATAGGGTAAAACTGACTGTTGCAGTTTGCTTGACCTGGTCTCTTTGCTTTTTTTTATTTTTTTATTTTTATTTTTTGGTACCAGGAATCGAACTCATGACCTCACACTTGCCAGGTAGGTGCTTACATTGGTCTCTTTGCTTTACAGATAGCAGTGGCCCTTCCAGTACTGTGTCCAGTGCCGGTCCTTCCTCCCCTACTGCTGTGGATGGCAACTCCCATTTTGGCTTCAGTGACCAACCCTCCCTGCGTGCACATGTGACTGAAGAGAGCCAAGGACTTGAGCTGCTCCATGAATGCCCTGGAAATAGAACACAAGAACTCCCCATAGGAGGGCAGCAAGAGCATTTTGAACCAAACGAATCCTCACAGGAATCACCTGTGGAAACCCGCAAGCCAGGAGGCCAGGAGATTGCTGAGGTCAGCCAGCCATGCCAGAAGAACCATGACTCTGTTAACCACACATTCCAGTCATGCCAGAAGTCCAGCCAACTGTCCCAGGAAGCCTCTGAGGAAATTTGGCAGCTTTGCCAGGAGAACCCTGAGGAGGTCAGGCAGCCAAGCCAGGGGGTCCCTGTGGAGGCTGGCAGGCTGGTTCATGGGTTCCCTGTAGGGGTTGGAGGCCTGGTCCAGGAAACCCTTGTAGAAGTTGACAGGCCAAATCAAGAGACCCCTAAAGAGCACAGCCAGCCATACCAGGAGTTCTCTGAAGAGGTGGGCAATTTGGCCCAAGAGGCTTCTGCGGTCAGTCTGTCATCTCAAGACATCCCTGAGGTTGATAAACCGTCCCAAGAGCTCCCTGGCAAGATTGATTTGGAGGCCCAGGAAGTCCCTGAGGAGGTTACTCAGCAGTCTTGGATGGTCCCTGAGGTGATCAACCAGCTGTCTAGAGAGGATGTTCCCAAAGCCCAGTATCTGCAAAGTGACCCAAACCCTCAAAGTCAGTCTCCAGCCCTCACCTCTTTCACCAGCAACATGTAATCAACCATTTTCTCAGTAGTAGCGTCTCACTGCACCAGCCATTTGTGCCAGCAGTCTTTTCTGTTGGCTCTCATCAGCCAGAGAAAGGAGTGGTCCGCCACAGAGGTATCTGAGGAAGCAGGCCTCTGAGCAGGAAGCTCACACTTGTGCCAAGGCTGTGCTTGGGGAAGGTTACTTTCACGTTCATCACAGCCTTTGGCTCTTTGCTTAGCCATTAGACTGAATGGGATTTTCTTGGGGTAGCTGATCTGTCATAACCTAACCTACTCTGAGCACCACAGGAAATTCCAGATCGTTAAGAGAAATGGCACTGAACTGCTAAAGGTCGGCAAGGGGCCAGCAGGGGCCAGCAAGCATGAAAAGGAACTCCAGGGTCTTTATATGGGAAAACATTCACCACTTCACAAGGTACCCTTTAAATCATGTATGCCAGGATCAGGGAGACTCTGGTCTTTACTGGTAATCCTCAGGCAGGGCCAAGATGGCCATCTGAAATGTCTGGAAAACAGTTCCCCTCCCAAATAAATGTCTGTCATAGCCACTACTCTTAGACTGAGCTTACGGGTGTTTCCATATCATCTCCAGGTGCCCGCTGTGCCCCAGTCCTGCTCCTCTGAGCAGTTGCTCTAGGGAAAAGCAGGTCTTAGTTTGCTGAGCAGCTTCAGAGTGACCCTTGACTGCTCTGAGGAGTCTTGGCCATGCTCTGAAGCTGGACCCTCTTCGCTATAGGGCTTTTTGGCCTAGGAGATGCTGTTGTAGACAGAATCAGGTTCTATTTTAAGAGATTAGCAGAGATCAATATTGTGAAGATGAGAAGATACATATTTCTATAGTTTACCAGGAACAAGGCACAGACTGGCCAAAGACCAAACACTCCAGGGTCCCCAAGAAGTTTGTTTTATATCATGTGTCTTTAGGACCAGATGTGATTCTGAAGCTCTTCCCAAAGATCTGGGGATGGGAGTGGGGGTGGGTAGAAGGGATAACACAGTCCTTAGAGTTGGGGGCCGGAACATTTTGAATGCTCAATAAATATGAAACAATCAGAATGGTGGTGGTGGTGATGATGTTCTTGTGAATTTAAGAATGAATATGACTGTGACTCCATCGTATCTGTAACTAAATCTGAATCACTCAGAAGCCATCATAGTTGAGCAGAAATGGGCTATCACTACAGAGATCTGGCATCTCAGAAGATCCCTATAGCAGTCAGTCCACCACTCCAAATGTCTTTAATAAGTACAGTGCAGGTAGTTGGGGGAGAAAGAGATTTAAGCTCTGTGAAGCACCAGAAGGCATCTGGTTTCTCACCAGATCCTTGGAATCCCCTCCACATTTTTCATTTTACATCAGGAGTTGATACCAAGAGGCCCTCTCTGTACCCCATTGACAAGACTGTCCCCATCCCAGCATGTGTGCATTCATAACCTGTCCACTCCTGACATACCTGGGACTCCTGAGGGGCTCAAATCTTTTTATTCCATGGGAACAGTAAATGCTAAAGGGCCTTTACACAGGGGAAAATATTCGCAGTGACTGCTCAGTGAGGCGGTGTTTCCAACCTCAACAGGCTTGGAACCTCTTAGGGCCCCTCACCCCTTATCTCTTTGGTTTTCCCCAGTCCATGGTATCAGTTCTGGTTATCTGGTCTGCAGCTCTATGGAACCTACATTCCAAGGAGATTCCCCTTCCCTTAAGTTCCTAGTCCCCATCCTCAGACATTTTCATGCATTTTCAGAAATGATTGTTTCCCCATCTGTTTCTTCACACACCCTGATTCTATAGCTCCCCCAGTTATGGAACTGCTTCCAGGGGTTAAGAGAATCTTTCAAGATAAATGACAATTTTGGTAGAAGCAAAAAGTGGAAGTTGGCGCCCAGCACCTAAGTAATGTGTGGAGTCCAAAAAAGCCCAAGCAGCACCACATCACACCATCGGCAATGAACTTGGTTTATTGTTAGACTCAGCAGCTTTGTTGCAGCAGCTGGGAACAATAGCAGGGGGTGTAGGGAGAAGCAGAGCACAGCAGCACAGGGAGGGGGAGCTAGGAAGAACAAAAGGTGGGCTCATTTCGGTGGCCCAGTTACTCAGCAGGGAAGATGAGCCCCAGTGACTACCGGCGCCTGGGCTTCTCAGTCCCTCGGCAGTCTGTCAGGGTTGCTCACTGGCTGGCTGGGCAAGTCCTCTCCCGGGGTGGAATTTTCAGTCTGCTTTCGTGTCACACTGTAGGCATTAAGCTGTAGCTCAGTTTCATCTCCCTGTTCCTCCTTCTCATTTGCTCCAAGTCCTCTGGCCTGGTCTCCAGCTCCCAGGTCCTCTGTCCAAGAGTTTGGTTTGGAGAGGCAGCCAGCATTCCCATTTCAGCTGCAGGATGGCACAGTGGAATGTTGGGGGAGTCACACATGGCTGGGGTGTCAGATGTTGGGATGTCAGGCAGTGGCTTATTTTAACCCGTTACACACCAGGCCACAGCAGATGACCACATGCAGAGAAGCCAAGCAGAGGATGAGAAGGGATTGGGATCACTGGAATGGGGTAGGTGAAAACTTCAAAGGGTCAGGGAGCTTAGAAGAATCCTGGGATTGGGGCTGGGACTCTCCTTGCCCTTGTGTGCTGCCCAGTGGACCTGGGCTGGGCACAGCCTGAGGATGTGAATGGTGTGAAGCAGGGACTGGGAGGTAAGTTCCTTTCTCCTCTCACCAGTCTGTTGGTCTAAAGAGCTTCAAGTTTTGGATTGAGATACTCAGATACTTTGGGAAGCAGTAGGACAGCATAGCAGCGATGTACCCCCAGGCCCTGGTGAATAAGGAGATGGAGATGGAGGAAAGTGTGCAGCTCTGGGTACCTCACTGACAGTATCCTACCCCCAGGTGACATAAATAACTATTGGGGATCCTTTCTTGGATATTAAATATACATAAGGAGATACCTCCACAAGAGGAGGCTGCTCTCTGAGACACATCCTCACATCCCATCCAATACCAAGATCTGACAGTGCTGCGCAAGGGCATCACTTGGGGTCCTCAGGCATGAGATGACCTCCTAGTCTCAGTACCTTCCCCTTGTCCTCTCCCTTATTACTTTCGGTTTTGAGACCTGTCAGGAATGGATGAGGGGGAAGACAATACCTTTCATTTAGCCCAGCCCAAGTCCCCACAATGAGACATCCCCCAACCTAGCTCCATCTCCCTCAACCCCAAAAGACACAGCAGTAGCCATTCTCCAAGGAGCTGGGGGAGTGGATCCTTGGGAAGGGAGGGTAGTTCTTTCAGAACTCGATCTTGCAGGCTGGGAAGGATTCATCCTGCATGACCACAGTGCTGCTGCTAGCCAGGACCAAGACGTTCAGCTGCTGCTGCTGCTCATGAGTCTGCTGGTACCACTCACGTGTCACCTCCGTGTCATGAGTAGGGATCAGAGTCACCTGGGAAGGAGGCGAGACATGTCAGAGGTGAGAGTATGGATGGAAGGGGAGGGAGAGGGTTCTGTCTGTTTATGATTGTCCCACTGTGTGTCCAAGTGAGCTCTGGCCAGAACACTCTGCTGCTACTCACCTGAAGATTCTCCCCCCACTGGGCCTTGCCCTCCAGCAGGGCATCCAGCACTGCCCGGCTTGGCTCGCCATTGGCAGGGTCATTCCCACTGACCACATAGTAGGATGCACGCACACGACGGAAGAAGTCAAGGTCAGCAGTCTTGCCACTGCAATGATTCGGGATATAGGCGAGATCCACATATACAGGGGGGCCAGAGCCACCCTTGGACCCCAAGGCCACTGTGGAGACAAGCGAGGAGACATTGTAGAGGAAAAGCAGGAAGTCTGGGCACCTTCCCCCCTCTCCCACTGCTGGAGCCTTTGGACCAGTCCACACCCAGCCCCAACCCATACTCTTCTGCTCTCCATGCTATACTCACTGGGTCCTGCCTTGAGTCCATTGACGAGGCCTTTAGACCCTGGGCTGTGTCCATCCTTTTCCTCTGCTGGGGTGGCCTGGCTTGGAGTGCTGCGTGGTCTGGGTGGGGCCCGGGATGCTCGATCTACAGGTCCTTTACCAGGGGTGGGCGACCGTTTTCCCCGAAGATCCAGACGCCGCGCAGGGGATGCTGGTTTGGCCCGGCCTGGAGCCCTGCGCCCCACTCTCCCCTGCACCTTCTCCTTCTCTCGTAGCCTCTCTGCCCTCCCAGACTCTGAGCTGAGTCCCTCAGGGTCAGCCATACACACATCAGGGCGGGGTGGGGGTGGGTGAGGGTCTGGCTGAGGAATGGGGGGTGGGTCATGACCAGGCCTGGGATGGTGAGTTCCACTGACACCCCCAGCTTTGTCCACAGGCAAGAAGTCCCCGTCTTCATCAGAGTCAAGGGCTGCCTCTGCTGTGATGGATGGACACTCCTCAGTCTCTGGTGGGACGTCAGAATCTGACTGTGAGGAGCCTGAGTCACTGGCTGACGTCGGGGGAGTCTCATCAGCCACAGGGTAGGGGCCCCCCGTGAGCCCTGGGGCCCCTGTGCGGCGCCGACCCCCTCCTCCTACCAGCCGAGCTCCTTCAGGGGAAAGGTCACTGTCATCTGCGGATGGCGGCAGAGGTGGGTTCAGGAAGGATGGAGAGAGCTCCCCACAATGTGGCCGGGGCTCGGCAGCACATCCCTGAGGCCCAGGCTCAGCCTCAGGAGACACACTGCGGGGTGGACCCCCAGACACCCCTCCAGAACACAACAGCTGCTCCGGGGAGAGCAGCGTGTCAGGCCGGGCACTTCTCTCGGCTCCCTCAGGCCAGGCCCCTTGTTCCCATGCAGGGCAGGCTCCAGCCTCTTCCTTCTCAGTCTTGGGTGTGGCCGGGCCAGGGGCATTGGGGCTGGTTTCAGTGGGGCCATTGGCCGCATGATCCCCAGAGGGATCCTGGAAGGGGCTTGGCTTCTTGGTGGTGTCCCCTGAGCACTCCAGGCGGCTGGACAGGGTGCCACCATCCACGTCTCCAGGAAGAGCTGGAGCTGGGACCAAGTCCAATGAAGCTAGGGGCACTGGGCTCAGAGGAGTGAGGTCCCAGAGGCTAGGGGCAGGTGGTTCCATTCCTGGCTCCAGTTCTCCAGACTTGTGTTCTGCAGCCCCCAGGCCTGGAGGGAAGCGCTCAGTCACACTTAAAATCACTGGGGTGGTAGCTTCAGAGGAGGAGCCTTCAGACAGGACTGGTGAGGCAGGTCGTGGCAGGCTGGAGAGGAGGGGAGCCCCAGGGGAGCTGGGGGATGGGAGCTGGGGCAGGGAGGAGTCCAGGCTGGGGGCCTTGGTCACTTCCAAATACTCATCATGCCGGGCTCTGGTTGGGGGTCCAGGAGCCAGAGCCAGAGCTCGGTCCCCAGAGAAGGCAAGGGAGCCACAGGGTGCAGAGCGGGGTTCAGCTGGGGAGGGCAGCTGAGGGGGAGCGGGCTGCAATGAGGAAAAGCCAAAGGCTGAAGCGGGGAAGTCCAGGCTTGGTCGAGCAGGACACAGGTGCAAGTCCAAGGAAGGGCTTGTGTGTGCCTCAGTTTCAGGCCACAGTGTGGGGGGCTCCCCAGGGATAGGGGAACGGGGACTTGGAGACTGAGCCTCTTTCTCTGGCCGTTCCCGAGCCCCCTTCTCCAGCTCTGAGTCACTTGTGCTGTCATCCCAGTGACCCTGGCCTGCTTCTTTGGGAGAGGGTGTCCTCCGCTCTGGACTACAGCTGAGGACATTACCACTAAGAGGGAGAGTTGGGCCTTTGCTCGAGGGGATGGGAGCACGAGGGGGCACAGCAGGTGGTGTAAGGTTGTCCTCCACACTTGGCCCTAGCTCAGGCTCCTGCCTGGGGGGCAGCATGGGTCCCGTCAGGGCTGCATAGCTAAAGGCTGGCGTGTCAGGTTGGAGGCTCTTGGGTGAGCCAGAAGAGGACAGCTCCTTCTCCACAGGCACATTTTGGCCTCTGGCCTCGTCCTTGCCTGAGAGGCATGGGGGCCAATCCCCAGCTGCCCCAAGTGGAGGCTCCCTGGTGGGGCGCGCGGGGCCAAGGCCGGTCAGCATCATCTGCTCATAGATGTCTGCATACTGGAAGCTCCTCTCCTCAGGGTAGGGTGTGGGTTCTCTCTGCTCCGACTCGGTCTCAGTCTGCTCTGTGTCCCTCGTGGCATGGCTCTCTCTGGACTTGGGGACCTTAGAGCTGCAGGGGCTGCTGTCAGGAGCCCCAGCCCCACCTCCTTCTTCCCCTTCCCCTTCAGCCTTACGGTAGTCCTTCCCCAGCGGGGAGTATGGCCCACCTTCCAACTCAGCAGCACCCTCCTGCACTGCAGCTACCACACTGTCATATTCCACGGTACCCCAGGAGAAGGGCACAGGCATGTGAGGCTCTGGGGCAGGAGTGGGGGGAGCTGGAGCTGGGGAAAGGGGTGCTGGGGGCAGAGGTCTGTCCTTGGGCACCCATGGTGGGATGTCAGCCAGCCAGGAGGGAGTGGTAGGTTCATTCCTCATGGGTGGCATGGGCTTCATCTCAGGACTAGGACTTTCCTGTCTGGGTGTAGGAGGACCCCTCTGTCCCACCATCTCAGGTGGGGAGGCTGGAGGGGAGATGATCTCAAAGGGAGAGCGGGTCAGCTTGTCCTCTTCCTCTGGTGGCAGCCCAACTGGTGACTCGGCAAGCCACTGTTCCACTTTCAGTCCCTTCTGTGGTGGGGGCTCCTGCAAATCCTTGAAGTCTGAAGCCCATGGGCTCCGGGGTGTGTGCTGCTGTGGGGGCACTTCTGGCTCCTCCAGTCCTTCGCAGAGGAAAGTGCTCTCTCGTTCCTCGGGGTATCGTGTGTGGGGCCCCTGGCCGTCCAGCTCATGAGGGAACCAGACCTTTCTCTCACAGCTCAGCTCCCTCCAGTATGTGTCTTGTTCCAGAGCCGCATCTTCTCTGCCCCTCCAGTATCTGACCTCCTGCTCAGGAGATGTCTCCTCCCATGCTGTGATGGGCTCCTTCTGTTCTCCAGCTGGCTTCTCTTGGGTTGGAGATGCTCGCCACTCCTGGATCACATCCCTCTCCTTCCAGTGCTTCTCTTCCTGCTCTCTGTCCTTGTCCTCCACAGGTCTGTCTTCCAGTCTCAGAGCTGTGCTCTTCTCCAGCAAAGCTTCTTCCTTCTGTTCCACAGCTGTGACACTTTCTGCAGCTTTTCTGTCTAGAGTGGTCTCTTTTAGTTTCATGCTTTTATCCTCCTGCTCAAAGCTCTCCTGCCTCTGAGTTTTGTACTTTTCTTCTAGAGCTTTATCTTTCTGTTCAACAGCCACATTATTTTGTTCCAGGGCTTCATCCTTTTTTCCTAAGGCCCAGTATTGTTGTTCTAAAGCCTGATCTTTCTTTTTTAAGACCTCATCTTTCTGTTCCTGAGCCTTGTCTTCATGATCAGGGGTTTCATCTGTTTGTTCTAGGGTTCTACCCTTTGGTTCAGGAGCCTTGTCCTCTGGGGACTTGTCTATATGTTCAAAGTCTTGTACTTTTGGCTCCAAGGCCTTGTCTTTCTCTTCTGGGATCTTGTCCTTCTGTTCCAAGACCTTGGCTTTTTGTTCCAAAGCTCCCTGTTTTTGTTCTTTGTCCTTTGGTTCCTGGGCCTGAATCTTCTGTTCCAGGGCTGCATCCTTTGGTTCTGAGGACTTGTCTTTCTCTTCTGGGATCTTGTCCTTCTGTTCCAAGATCTTGTCTTTTTGTTCTAAATCGCCATGTTTTTGTTCTTTGTCTTTTGGCTCCAGGGCCTGGTCCTTTTGTCCCAGAGCTGTGGCCTTGTCTTTTTCTTCTGGAAGACTGTCCTTTTGCCCCAGGACCTTGTCTTTTTGTTCTAACTCTTTGTCTTTTTCCCCCAAGGTTTTGTCCTTCTGCTCCAGGGCAGTGTCCTTTTGTTCCAGGACTATGGCCTTGTCTTTCTCTTCTGAGATCACGTCCTTTAGTTCCAGAACTTTGTCTTTTTGTTCTTTCTCTTGTGATTCCAAGGGCTTCTCCTGTTCTAGGCTGGTATCCTTTTGGTCTAAGTTTCTGCCTTTTTGTTCTAAAACCACATCCTCTGATCCCACAACCTTATTCTTTTCCTCCTGAGGCTCATCTTTATGATCCACAGCTGTATCCTTCTCCTCTACCACAATACTCTTCTGCTGCAGAGTTTCATCTCTCTGCTGCAGGGCTTCCTCCTTTGGCTTAGGTTCTTTGTCTTCTTGCTCAGGGGTTCTGTCTTGCAACTCTGGAACTCTACCTTCCCACTCCTTGGCAATGTCTTCCATGGCAGGGCTCGGCAAAGACTCAGGACTCTTAGTGAGAGAGCTACTGGGTGTCAGAATGTGCTCGCCAGGGCTTGTGATCACCCCAGGTGAGCACTTCCCATCTCCGGATTGGGTAGAGTGAGGGGAGCTGGCAGGTAGCTTCCTGTCAGGGCTCTCATCTATGATATCTGCCTGTGCAGAGTATCCAGTGACCCCATCTGTGGGAGGTGACACCATGGCTTCATAGGGCTCTGGAATAGACACAGGAGGTAGGTGGCAAGAGACATCCTCAGCCTGCATCAGAGGCCCTTTTTCTTCCTTTCCAAGGCTTAGTTCCCCAAACTGGAGGGTACCAAGGTTTTCTGGAGAGAGCTGCTTTGAAGAGATATCCAGAGAGGTCTCCTTGCTAGGACTCTCTTCTGAGACAGAAAGAGACTTGGTATCTTCTGGAGATACCTCTGGCCATAGGTCTTTATGTAGGTGCTGCGCTGTCAGGCCACAGGGTGACCTCGGAGTGGGCTCTTGTTTGGCAGTGTCTGGGGAAACCACGCTGAGGACAGAGAGGGACTCTGCATCTTCAGGGGAGAGGTTTTGATCAGGAATTTGGAGCACCTCATCTTTCTCATATTCACCAGGTTCTTGGAGTGATGTCCTCAATTCCCTGGGAAGGGCTTCGGCTCCCTGAATTGGGCCTGGGAATCCACTTCCCACCTCCGTAGTCTCTCCTGCCTCTCTTGTCTGAAAGACTATTGCTTTGTCTTGTTCTGGCAACAGCTGGATGGTGCAGCCTGTCTGTCCCCCAGCAATGCTGACAGGTGCTTCCTGGGCCTGGGGACTCCTGGAAGGAACCTCCTCCCCCTTCTTCTCTAGTGAGCCCTCTTCAGGTCCTGGCTTGACAGTCTCCTTTGCAG
Source organism: Dasyprocta punctata (assembly GCA_004363535.1). Classification (NCBI taxonomy): domain Eukaryota; kingdom Metazoa; phylum Chordata; class Mammalia; order Rodentia; family Dasyproctidae; genus Dasyprocta; species Dasyprocta punctata. The sequence goes on along the minus strand of RJWM01017870.1, from coordinate 23,101 downwards.
CATATTCTTTGCTCACATCTGATGTGTGCTTAGCATCTCGCCAAGATTCTTCTTCTTGAAAGTCTTGGGGCTCAGACTTGTCTTCCACTGGGGACTGGTGAAAGGGCGTGTGGGTGGCACTGGGGGGGCCTGATGGTGGAGGGGAGGCCATCTTTACCGTGCTGTCATCTGGGCTGAGGCACCGCTCCTCTGCTTCTCCAGCGGCAGCTTCCCCTGGGTGTATGGCATGCCCAGGGGCACCAAACACTTGGGTTCCATATTGACCACAAAGTTTCTCAGATACCTCCACATCTGCCCTCTCCTCCTTTTCCTCTTCCACAGCTCTTTCCCCGATTGAACCTCTTGCTATGACCTCTCCTCTTCTCTCTGATTCTCCAGTCACAGAGAAGTCCTCACAGGGAGGTGATTTGAAGCCCTTGTCTTCCTCTAGTGAGGAGGTGGGTGAGATGGTTCCCGCTGATGGCACGTAGTCCAAGCCCTGAGTGGCTTCAGTGCGGGAGGAGGGGATGCTTGTGACTGTGTCAAGCAGCAGGGAGCTCTTGCCTGTTTCCTCTGTCTGGGGAGCTGTGAGTGACGCCACAGACTGGTCCTCAGCCACTGAGGTGGCGAAGGAAGAAAGTTTGTCACATTCAGTGATTGAAGTAGCTGAGGACACATGTTCCTCTTCAGCCAGTGGGGCAGCCACTATGTTGGGCGGGTAGGTGAGTTCAGTCTCTGGTGCTCCATAGCCTTTGCTTGAGGTGGCAGGAACAGCACCATCTGCAGGCTGGCTGGCATCGAAGGGGCCAGGACCTTCAGGCCCAGGAAGGTCATATGTACTTGCTGGGAATCTGGGTGGAGCAGGGCGTTCCTCTGGCTCATCATGGATCTCCTCATCTGAGATGGTCTGCTCTGTCTCTGAGTAGCCAGGGATTGTCTCATCCTGGATATAAGAGACATGCTCGGTGGCCCCAGCAGGCGTGGCCAGGCTGCTTAGGAACGACGAGGTCTCCTTCTCGGGGGCCTTGGCATGGAGTCCCAGTTCCCGGCTCCCGAGAGGTTCCCTGCCTTTTGGGATGACCTTCAAGGCTTCCTGCATATGTTTTTGGTAAAAACCCTCAGCCTTTGTCTCTTCCTCTTCCTCCTCATCTGAAGCGTGGCCCTCCTCCATTTCTTCTAACTCAGCCTTTTCTATCACATCCTCCTTTACCTCAGGTTCACTTTCCTCCCTGGCTTCTGCTGTATCTGGGAGCCTCTCTGCTTCCCTCTGCTTCTTCTCCTCCCAAGTCTCTTTCTCCTCCTCTGTTTCAGCTCCACTGTCTGGGCTTCTGTCCTTGCTGCCTTGTTCCTTAGGTATGTCGGGGAGAACATCTTTCTCCTTCATCACATGCTCTTCCAGTTGCAGCCCTGGGACAGAGGGTTGTGCACCCTGTATAGCTATGCTTGGGGGTCCCTCCTCTGTCGTGTCAGGAGGGAGTGGTTTTTCTCCTAGTCCTGTGTCCCTTTGTTCTCTCTCCTCACGCTTCAACTCCTCAAAATCCAGTGTGAGGTCTTCTGGTGAAGAGAGGGCCAGCTCCCTGTGTCCACTGACAGGTGGAGGGGGCACGGTGCCCTTCTGAGCTGGAGGTGTCTGGGGCTCAGAAGACAGCTCCTTCTCCCCCCGGGCAGCACGGCTCTTGTCCACCTTGATTCTTCCAGGGGCCTTCGCTTTGTAGAGGGTTTTACGTACCTCAGGGGTAAAGGGTTTCAGGTCTGGTTTGGAAATTTTCTTGACCTCAAGTTTGGTGTCTTTCCTCTTCTCTTCTTTCTTGGCATCTTTCTTCTCCTCCTTCCTTCCTTCATCCTTCTTGAGCTCCTTCCTCTCCTTCTTGATCTCTTTTTTCTCCTTGTCTTTTTTCTCATCCAGCTTTGATATCTTTTCTTTCAGGTGCTTCTTCCCTACCTTGTCTTTGATCAGCTTTCGTTTCTCTGCTTTCAGTGCCTCGCTTGACTCTGTCCTCACCCTCTCAGGCTTGGCAGGCTTCTCTGGGGGCTTTTCAGGTGGCTCTTTTGCTTTTTTCTCTGTCTTGGTCAACTCCTTGGCCAGCTCTGAGCGGGCCTCCTTGGCTCCCTCTTCCACCACTTCCTCCCGCTTGGCCAGCTTGCTCACTACTGTCTTGGTAGCAGCTTTGAGGCTCTCCTTGCTGTCAGTCCGCTGTTTGATTTTGCTGGGTTTCAAGTTGGCAGGTACTGCCCCAGCAGCCAAGTCTTTCTGTGTGGCCACAGGGTAGCGCAGGAAGTCTAGATGCCGGAGTTTTTCCAGGCCCTCCAAGATCTTGTTCTGGGGAGCATTTCCTGGAAAAAGCACACGCACAATCTTCTCAGTGGGGTTGGCTGGCAGCCAGACCACCAGGGCAGTGATAGAGGTCAGGTAGGGCACTGAGATCTCAGCCTCCTTCCCATTGGCCAGCACAATGCCCGTCTTGGCTTTACTATTGCCTGCCCACTTCTGCATAAGGAACTGCATCTCTTTGCTGTCCTTGACAGGGTTGAGGACATACATGTCCAGCCGGCCCACGCCCATTTTGTGGAAAAGGGTCAGCGGCTCAATGGTGTTGCTGACCACCCGGTAGAGAGGCTCGGCCTGGATGCCCAGGCGGTTTAGGTGCTGAAGAGTGAGGCAGGCCTCCTCAATGCTGCGCTTGGCCTTTCGGGAGGCATCAGGCAGCCGCAGCTTATCAGGCACATTGAAGAATACCACGCCGAGTTCAGGGGAGATGAGGTTCTTCACCCAGTCACTGTAGCTGCTAGAGCCCTGGGACTGCTCCTCCTCTAGCTCTGCTACTTTGCGCTGCAGGAGTCCATTGATGCCTGGTAGGTTGTCTGCCCCAATGTGCGTGAGCAGCACCGAGTCAATGCGGTCTAGGTGCCGCACCAGTTTCCAAAAGCAGGATTTGCGATCGGAACCCCCATCCACCAGGATGTTGAATCCATTGACAGCAAAGAGGGCAGAGTCCCCACGGCCACCTGGGAAGATGTAGCAGCAAGGCTTGGAGAGCTTGAGGAAGCCCCCGGAGGTGGGGGGCTCAAGCAGGTCAAAAGGAGACGGTACATCCACAGTCTCAGAGACGTACTCGGAGAACTCGGCCACGCCATCCATGGTGGGTAGCGCGGGCTCAGGGTTCAGCCGGAGATGCAGGGTCTCTTGGGAACTGGACAAGCCCAGGTGGCTCCAGTCACCCTCCCCTATGCAGGACACAGTGAGGAGAGCCTGGATCCCAGGGTCTCTATTGCTGAACAACTGGGCAATCTAGAGGAATGGGAGATAGAAGCTGATCAGGTCACTGGGGTTGTCTTGGCCTGACACAGACTCAGCCCCTAATGTCACCTCTCTTCAAGGTGAACTTCTCCCTTCCTAGTAGGACCCCCAAGATCAAGCAATGTGAGACTTTCCCTTCCTTGGATTTCTCCTACAGCTCCAGTCCTGCCCGTATCCCCTTCCTCCCAGACCCTCAGCTGTTGATTGAACTTACCTCTGGGTTGTGAAGGACCTGGGCGAAGTCTTGATAGGAATAGGTACCACTCTGCAGGATGAGGTCTCCCCCAGGCTCTAGACTTTGTCCACTTAAGATGAGTAGCTTGTGAGCTGATGGGTTGCTAAGGAGATGGTGAACCTGGAGTGGAAGGAGGGAAGTGGTCACAGATGTGGGGTGCCCAGGGAGAGGTACTGACATTCCTTACCACAAGGACATGCTCCCCGCTGGTCCCCACAGTGCCCCCAGTGCCAGTCTGGATGGCAGAGGCTTCTTGGCTTTCAAGTGGCAGCACTGGCAAGGGCTGGTCACAGCAGATGCAGCCAGGAACAGGCCCTGGCCTTACCTCAGAGCTGATGCTGTCTGCACTGGGGTTTACCAGGATGACGGTCTCTAGGGTGTCACTCTGGTGGCAGAGGGTCCTCTGGCCTGAGAGAGAGATGTAGGAACTTGTATTGAAAAGAGTAGGTATTAACTAAAATAGAGCAACATCGTATAGGGCAGGAGAGGAAAGAAGGCATGATTGGAAAATGGGATTTAGGGAGGAGATAAGCCTAGCTATCTTTAGACCCTGCCACCTCAGATACTGGCAAATAAGGTCTGAGAACTGGGTCCTCTAGCATTTTTCCTTCCTAACCCTCTCCCCTTTCCCTCACTAGAAAGGGGAGCTGTCTTCTCCCTCCCTTCCTCTGCCACACCCTCTGCTGCCCATGCCCCGCCCTGCTTTCCGGAACTCTGCCTGGCATGCCCTGTTGACAAGAAGCTTTTGTCCCTGTGGAGCACTGAGCTCCTGGCGCTGCCTGGGGATGGGGAGCTCAGCGCGAGAGGGTTCCAGCCTTACTGAGCCTTCTCTTCGCTAGCTTGCCTTTGCCCTGGACTTTCTGCCAGCAGAGTGCTCAGTAATAAGGAGATGGGAGCTTTTAGGGAGTGTCTACAGACTCCCCATCTTCCCAAATCCCCATCTAAGGCCAGAACGCCTGTTCCAAAAACATCAGAGAAACCTATATTATCTCAGCCCCTTGGAGTTTTCCAATTTAAAAAGCATGCACAGGGCTGTCATTCGTGGCTCCATTCTCTGGCTCCTCAGTGGCCAAGCCTGCACCCACACACATGCACACTGTTGCTGCCTGAAATGCTTCACAGCTCCTCCCCCACTGCACCTTCATGTTCCCAGGCTCCAGGGAGACCTAGTTCACCATCCCACAACTCCTCCCTGTGAACAGTTTCTCTTTGCATCCTTTATTCTCCCTTACGGGCCTTGTACCATGGAGCTGGCGAGTGAGGGGTTCACAAACAAGAAACACATAAGGAAGGAAGGAAGGAAGGAGACACTCAAAGTGTTCCCCAGGCCATGGAGAAAAAGAAGACATCCCCTAGTTCCCTATGGACTGCCTTCTCCAGACTCACAGACACAACAAGACACACAGAGAAGAAATTGGCAGGGCAGGCAGAAATGCTGAGGAAGGATGCTACTGTCCTGGCTCCGCCCCCAATGAATCCCTTCCCAACTGCAGCCCTGTCAGAGTTAACCTTCCAAGCAGAGAACCCAACAGATGTGTTATCTGGAGGAGACTGGTGGGAGAGTTCATAAACTGCTCCCAGCTAACTCCTGTGGCCCAACTCTCTTTTCTTCCTGGGACTCAGACAGAGGAGCTTGGGTCCAGGGTCTTTGTTCAGAAGAGCTACAGGGCCAGGATCAAGCAGATCTGACAGCACCTGGCTGCAGATGCAGCTATGGGGCAAAGTGTGGATGGTGTCAGAAGACCGTATCCCATATAGAATGTGTTGGGCCCAAGAGAAGCCTATAGCTTCTCATCTATGGACTTGGGAACTGAGGGAAACTTTGAGGTCAGTTAGAGGGTGACAGCCACCTCGGAGGCAGGCAGAGACAGGCTTGGCAAGTCAAGCGAGCTGCCAACCTTGAGTAGTTCCATTTTAGAAGAGCAAGGGCTCCCCCCACACAAACAAGGTGACAATTTTGAGCTCAGTGGGGTTGAAAGAGAGATAGCTATGGTCTGAACTGATTGGCTTTCTATCCACCACCCCTACCCCACAGCTTCCCAGTCAAGACTTCTCTGATCCCAGTGTCTGTCCTGGCGTAAGACCCCACCTATGTTCCTAACCTCATCCCCACGGAACAGTTCTGACTTGCAACACATCATTTATATCCTGCACCCCTCTTTCTCAGGCCTAGGGGACAGCCCAGTTTCTCTCTCCTACACCCTGACTTGTCTTCCCTTTTTCTTTGGAGAGAGGTTTCTCCTGGGGTAGGGGGACTCTCTTCAGCCAGGAGTGGGACTGGGGGTGGTGGTGGCAGGGAGCCAAGACCAAGCAGGCAGGAGGGCAGGTGTCTCTGCAGTGAGGCAGAAGGGAGGGGGCGCCCGGGCAGCTGCAGTATGCCGCAGTGTGTGAGTGTGTGTGAGTGTGCGCGCTGAGCTCAGCCTCCAGCTCCGCCCCCACCCCCCACCCCAGCATGACAAGTCATTTTCTTGGCTGCCTCTGCATGGGGGGTGGGGATGGGGGGAAGCGGAGAGGAAGAAGAAACGGGCTCCTCTGTTCCAGAGCCCCCATCTTGGGAAGAGCAGAGATGAGGTGGGGGTGGGGCCGGCTGGCCTGGGAATGTGGGGCAGCTGCTGGCAGGGAGTGCTCTGTCTCCAGAGTGGCCTCAGTGGGGCTAGAAAGGGGCCTTGGAGTCTCTAGCTGGCCACAGGCACTGGGGTGGCAGAGCCCATACCAATCGGCTGGACTGTGAGGAGGCACGTGCCGTGTCTGGATGACCTCTCCTTCTTTCTTTTCCGTAGTGTTCCCCACCTTCCCTTACTTGGCAAAAACTCACTGCCCCATCACCCCTACACCGGAGTAGCTGACACCCAGGGACTCTCCCATTAGGCGCATTCCCATAACACCTCCTTCTCAGAATCTCCTGCCTCTCGCCAAAACAGAGCCCCCAAACTCTGCCAACCCCCTGGCTACCTGGCAATGCCAGCAGAACCATAGGGGTGCTACCCCGGCCACGTCTCCCACCCCCGCCCAGCTGGAGGGGCGGCCTGTCACAGCACCGCTGACCTCCTCCTGAGCCCACGTCCTGGCTGACCCCAGCCAGTCATGCTCATTTTTTCTCTCCATTCCCCCAGCGTGCCCACCCTGCTGGGTTATCTCCAGACACACCAAATTGCCAGGTATTGGCTCCATTCCTGGGACCCCATCCCACCTCCCCGTCACAGCACCCTCACCCCTGCCATGCCAAGCCCTTCGGTCAGTTCTCACCCAGGGGTGTGAGAGGAAGCCCCTCATGGAGGCGGCCACTCCGGCCTCAGCCGGCAGCTCCGGGAAAGAGTCTGCAGCACTTGGGGTGGGGTGGGGGGGGCTTGATGAGAGGGCGGCGCCGGGGCGGGGATGAGGGCTGGGCCCTGACGAGGCATTGGAAACTTAACCATTTGTTTGCCTTCATAACGTCAGTGCTCTAGGGCATCTGCTTGGCTCTGGGGGCTTAGGGGTGGTCTAGCTGTTCAAAGAGCCAGGCTGATATCCTGTGGCCCACGGTACCCTCTCCCAACCCTGCTTAGTTAAGAAACATTCTTTTAACATCAGTCAAGAGACCAAAAAGCCCTGCACTAGGGCTCAGAGTAGGGATGGAAGAGCTTTGTTTAGGCCCTCCCTCTTCTCTTGGAAACCGTTTGCTGCCTCCCTCTCAGATGGACCCAGACAGTGACCTTTAGTTCCAGCAAGGGCAGGAGACAAAGGGGGAGGGGGATAAAGGGAGGACGGAATAGGGGGATGGGAGACATGCCCAACCTAGCCTTCTTCTGAACCAGTGCTATAGAAACAAAGGCGGGCAGAAACCATCTCGATTAGGGCTGAGTGCAGTTTGAATTGTGAAGTAGACACAGTTCCTAAGCACACGATGGGATATAGGGACCCTGGGAACTATATGCAGGCCTGTCCCAAAGCAGCACAACAGAGCAACTACATGGGCACTGACACTCAGGATTCTTAGTCATTGGGAGGCAGTGTCTAAAAGCGTAGGGAACTTCCTGCTTTTCAGTGAAGGAGTTAAGAAAGACTGAGGGGAACCACCGACACTTCAGACTCAAGCAAGGTTTTCTTATTAGGGCTGAATTATTAAATGTAGCATAAGGTACTATTAGGACCCTTAGTATCCACCTCATTGACAGACAGTGAAGTGTCGCAGAACTCACAGGAAGGACCTGGACAGCTCTAGCACTCATTCCCAATGGGCATGCTTCTGCTCTCTCACTCTGAACTCTTCTTATTAACCCTCCCCAGCCTGGCCAGCTCCTAGGACTTTGGCACAGTGACTTCCACCCACACACACACCAGCACCAGCCCCACCCTTGCCCTGGCTGCCAAGAGCTCCCTTTGAAGGTCAGAGAAGCCAAAATAGTCTCTGCTCTCAGCATCTTCCATCCTCCCTTGACTGCAGCAAAAGGAGAGGAGGAGCTGAGTCACCAGTACCCTTGAGGGGCTAGGGGGAGGAATCCTTGTTCAGATCCGGGGATGCAAAACAGTAACATGGCAACAGCCGCATTTGGATAGAAGAGGGCATCTGCAGAGACACACAGTACAAACCAGGCTGATCTCCTGAGCATGACAAAAAAGAAATACTTCTCTCATGCAACTTCATATTTCTTATTTCCTCGCACCTTCTTTCTCCTCTCTGCTTTCTAGGGCTCTCTGGAGTCTTAGGAGGAAAATTTGAGTAGACATCTCTCTTGGGAACAAATGGCTTCAACCCAGTGCAGAGCCCACCTTTATTCTCAGCTGCCATCCTCAAGAGCCACACCTGGGGCCTGGTTCCCCCTTATTGTGACGTTTTCCTTTAGTCTTCACCCTCTCAACAGCCACTCACACCCAGTCCTCAACCTGCTATGCCCCTAGGCTCCGCTGTGATAAAATGGTGAGATGCCAAAGAAGAGAAAGAGGATTGAGCTGAAGCACAAAGTGAGATCAAAAGCCCTGGACTGCCAGGCATAGTGGTACACACCTGTAATCAGCACTTGGGAAGCTGAGGCAAGAAGATGAATGTGAGTTCAAGGCCAGCCTGGGCTACATATGAGCTCAAGGTCAATCTAAAGTACATAATGAGACTGTTTGAAAAAAAAAAGCCCTGGATTTGAAATCTGACTCCATCACTTTACCAATCATGTGGCTAAACAAGCCACTCATCCCCTCTCAGAGCTTGCTTTTGGAACATTAAGGTGAGTATAATGTTAGTGTCTTCCTCCAATAATGCAGTGAGGATTGACTGGCATAAAAAATGGAAAAGTACTCCTTCTTTCCTAGGATCTTACACTTGAAATGTACAAAAGCCTCTAAAAGTATGCCTTTTGTGGAAGACTTTTCAGAGTTCATTTGGTGATCAGGGAAATTCTAAATCAAAATCTGAGAGAGTTCATTTGGTGATCAGGGAAATTCTAAATCAAAATCTGAGACTACACCAACCCAGGGGTACCCCAGGCTCTCAGTTAAATCTGAAGTGGAGATTCGAAGTTCTATTCATGCTCCTGCTTTTCCATTTCATGCAGCAGTGCAAACCTCAACTCCAGGAGTATTAGTTCAGGATGGCTGTCACGGTAGTGGAAGTAATAGAACAATCCTTTCCTCAGCACATCAATCATAACAGTCTGAAGGCTTCAAATGGTGCCTCAGCCTGTGTTTTTTACAGTCTTAAAATAGCAATCTTCTCTTTTTTATAGGTGCTCAATAGTAGAAGAGTTTTATTGAAACTCAGTTATGTTTTGTTTTTCTTTTTGCCATCCTGGGGATTGAACCCAGATCTTCATGCCTGCTGAAGCAGGCACCAAACCACTGAGCTACCCCCAGGCCCAAAACTCAGCTTTCTGTTGTCCCAATTCTTTTTCAGTTTGTATTAGAAGTCTGGCTCAGGAGCCCCAGGATTTTGTCCTAGGAGTTACCAAGGAAGACCCCAAATCGCTGGTGGAGAGGTCCTATTGCGAAAACGACCTTGGAAAGCTTTACCAGATTTAACCACTAGAAGGAGCCGGGCCACTGGCACTGGTGGAATCAGAGGGTCCCTTCTTTTCCAAGGGTGGCTTAGTGAATGTGGGGAGGGCGGTGCCTAGGGAAAATTGCACACTTCCTGTCATTGTAGGATCCGGTTTTTGTTCCCTTTCTCATCATTTTGACCCAGGGTTTGAGGATAGAAATGGTGGCCCTGCCTCTGGGGTAGGCAGAAAGAGTCAAGTCATAGGGAACTATCAATCTCCTTAAACCCATCCCAGCCTCCCGGTTCCCTTGGACCCACTGTCTGGAGGCTGAAGGGAGGGGCAGTGTCTACAGCTGCTCTGAGCTGACTGTTGTTTGTGGGGACAGCTGAAAGAGGAGCCAGCAGGGGTGGGGCTGTGGCAGTCTTGAGCTGTGCATGTGGTTTTTTCCAGGAAATTCTCCACTATTCTCCAGGGACAAAGACAGGCCACCATGAAAAAGTCTCAACCTAAAAAAAAATTCAGTATAGTAAAGTAAGTCCTGATCTTAGGTGTATGGCCCTAAGACCCTTGAAGACATCATAGCAAAATTCTTTGATTGAAAAGGTCAGTAGCTGTTTTTATGGCAGTGTCTGTTTCTGAGGAGTGCTTCAGAATAATTATACATCTCCCTGTAAGCCTCTTCCCAACATCTCTTCATCTTAACCTGAAGAATGGCCAATACTCTTCTTTTCTTACATCACACCAGAAAACAGCCTACTCTCAAATCTCTGTGGCCAGCTGGACAAAGTTAGAGAATTCAATGTAAATTATTAATATCAGCAGATTTCAGTTGAGTCATTTCATCCTCTGTCATTGCCTTTCCCAATCTTACGCTAAAGTTTTAAGAATACTAAGTGGAAAAACTGTTGATTGTCAGGCATCAGGGACAATAGAAGAAACCATGACATTAGTAATTCTAAGGAAGCAGTCTCAGATGAATGCCTAACTATAGAAAGCCAGTTGTACCATAGAGATACCACCCTCACATTTTAAAAATTGCTAGCCAGGCATGGGCTGTAATCCCAGCACTCGGGAGGCTGAAGCAGGAGGATTGTTGCAAGTTCAGGGACCAGCCTGGGCTGCAAAGTAAGCTCAAGGCCAGTCTGAACTGCATAGTGAGACCCTGTCTCAAAAGGACAAAAACAAAAAATTAAAAATTGCCATACATACAATGCGAGTTCAAGGCCGGCCTGAGCTACATAGTGCGACCCTGCCTCAAAAAACCAGGGCCGGGAGTTTGGCTCAGTGCCTTAAGCGCCTGCCCTGGCAGGCACGAGGTTGTGAGTTCAATCCCTGGTGCTGCAAAAAAAAACAAAAAAAAAATTGCCAATCATATTCCTAGTGCAATGGAACCTTAGTCATATTAGCCTTGTTTTCTCCAACTTTCCAGGAGCATCTTTGGAGCAGTCAGTGATCAAGAAATTACCAATGATCTGGCAGGAGGAATAGGAAGCGTCAACCACACTTGATAATTGATAATTATCTGTGTGAATTCAGTTATTTGGTGACAGTGGCTGTTGCACCGCCTGGATTTTATATTCAATAAAGCTGTATGGATTGGGATGTGAACATTTATCCATAACATGACTAGATGCCTGGCACTTTTAAAATGAGATAAAGGACCTTCTGCAGTTTCCTTATGGACATGTCATATAGTGACAGTTCCTAAAATCTTTTCTCAAATTTATAACCAACTTCTCCCATCTAGCAGAATGGGAAACTGCATTCCATGAGCTTTGACCTCAGAGGCAAACCTCAGTGCAGCTGGCTCTTGCAGCACTGAATTCAGGAAACTCTTTATTCTTCCTTGGGATGGAACTCAGGGCCTTGAACATGCTAGCAAGCACTGAGTATACTCCCAGCCACCACCCCACCTTTTAATTTGAGACAGGGTCTTGCTAAGTTGCCCAGGGTGGTCTCAGACTTATGACCCTTCTTCCTTGGCCTCCCAGAGTAGCTGGGATTGCAGGCATGTGCAGGCATTGCTACCAAGATTCTGCTTTGCTCTGGAGATCTGTTGGCTAATCCAAAGGAGGAAACAGGAATCCTACAAGAAAAGTGTGTGAATTGTTCTGGAATCTCTATAAAGGGAAGCGGGGAGGCCAAGGTATGTGGAAAGAGGAACACAAACGAAAAGTAGAGTTCTGTAGGGAGGTGACTGATCAGCCAAGAGGAGTACCTCATTTCCTTAGTGCATACCAAAACAGCTGTCCACCAACAACCCTCTTCTTGGAGATATTGGGTTCTACAGGTTTCCCCCATCGTCATACCATGTGTCTACAAAGTGTGTTGAGTATGGAGGCACTGCTACAAAACTCCAAGACCTTCCCATCAGGGAGCTGTCCCTCCCTTTTCCCCACCCTCACAAGGCCAGTTCTGCCAGAGAGACTAAACCTCTGCTCTTCCATGACCAGCTCTCACCCAAAGGACTGAGACAAATGACGCTAGTCCTAACCTTTGACCTCTGAAGAGAAGTGAGCGAGATGTCGAGTAATGAAGAGTCTCAACTGCTGGTTCAAGTCAAACGATGATAAGTCAATGTTCCAGGAGAGAATTCCTGTGAGAGAAAAAGAAACAGAGGATTCTAGATGAAGTCAGGACCCTGGGACTGTAGGGAGCACTTTCAAGCTCACAGAAAGGAGGAGGGGGGGATAAAGACAGCTGCCATGATCAGCGTCACTGATGCCTTTAAGAAGGATGTCTAGGACTTTTGTCTACTTCCTACTCAGAGCCTTTTTCTTCTCTTGCCTGTGCTAGGGAGAAAAGGACAGAGAGGAGACTAAACTTGCCATTAATGAATTTGTTGGTAGCAATTTCCTTGCAAGGTCTCCAAGTTGGGGAGGAAGTGACACCAGGGCCTTTTCCCAGCTACTGTGAGCTGTCTGCAGCTGGTCCCTGCAGTTAGGATTCTAGATTCTCTCTGCCCCAATCCTGGCCTCCACCCCTCCACGGCTTGCCTACACCCGCAGGTGGCTCCGCAGCACTGCGCCACAGGCACAGGGGAAGGAGGTGAGGATTGAGAAGCTGGAGCCAGGAAGGTCACTCTCTCCAGCTGGTTGGCAGCATTCAGAGATTTGAGATTTGTACTATCCATTCAAAAAGCACCCTGTGTCTGTTTCAGAGACCCTAAAGAAGAAATCAGAAGGTAGGAACATGGACTCTCCAGGGGGTTGGTGAGGACTTTCACGACATCTGGAGAAGGGCAGTGCAGAGACCCAGAGGGAGAGGGAAGTAACCAGAGCAGCCCCAGGTGCTTCACCGAGCTGCTGCTCTGTTCGGGGAGACTGCGGAATGCCACGGTGGGGTGCTGGAAGAATGGGGAGGCAGGGGGAGGCAGCGGGAGGCTGCGGACACATGGCTGGGAAGATGCAGGTGACACGGGACGGAGGGTGCAGATGCGCGGCGGGCTGGGAGGTGAATGCGGATGGCGGGGAGGCACGGGTCAGAGACGCTGCTGTGCAGGCAATCAGCGGCTCACCTTGCTCTAGGTGGGCCCGCACGGCCCTCAGTTGACTCTCGGTCCCGATGTCGCCAATCACAATGAGCAAAGAGTGTTTCCTCGGGTCCCAGCGAGCCGCTGCCACTGCGGCTCGAGTCTCGCACAGCGACTCCGCGGGATTCTGAGCCGGCGGAGAGCCGGGGTCTCGGAGCCCCAGCCCCGGAGCCGTCTCCATGGCAACGCCCGGAGTCCGCTCCGGCCCGGCTTCGGTCTCCATGGAAACCGCGGTGAAGTGCGAGGCCGGCGGCATCCGCAGCGGGCAGAGCGCGCGCGGCTCTTAAAGGCCGGGACGGGGGCTGCTGATTGGTCGTTGCCCATCAGGGGGCGGGGCCGGGGCTGCAAGGGGCGGGGCCGGAGGGCGGGTCTCGGGGCTCTGCGGTCCTGATCGGGTGGGGCCGCGTTGCGCTGCAGCTTCCAGGGAGCACCTGCTCGGCTGGAGCCGCTTCTCCTAGCACGCTGCATCCCCGCGAGTTGCCGTCTGGCGGCTCCGAGGCTCCGCGGCTCCGCAAGATGGGGAGCCATCTTGTACCCGTCTGTCTCCTCCTTGCCTGAGCATCCGTCTGGTGCTATTTTTTTCTCTGTCATTGGCGGCCAACGTCCTGTCCCAGCCTCGGTGTCTCTGCCCTTGCCTCAGGCCCTGGTGTGCTCAGGGAGGCTGCGCAGTCCTGCAGGGAACAGAATGACCTTTCGGCCGGCCGAGTCGCTGGTGTTGTTACCCCGCAGACAGTGGCTGGCTTCTCTCCAGCCCTGCGAGCGCAGTGAGCGCAGACTTCTGCACAGGGATCTGAGGAAAAAGCCGGGACAGCGTCCCCACAACCGGCGAGGTGACGGGAGAGGTGCAAACCCTAGGAGGCTGTCACTGCTGAGCCTGGGAATCCTCGCCACAGAGGCTGGGGGTCTAAGCCTGGAAGAGATGACAGTTCCAGAATAGGAGAAGCAGAGGATGGAGAGAACCGAGGAGGCCCGGCATTGAAGGTCCTTTAACCACGTGCTGGATCCACCCTACACAGAGTCTCCATCCCTGCTCTGAGCTCCAGCATGTTCTCCCCAGGACGCGGAGTCATTCTGCATGTGCTTGTGGCAGAGGGAAAGCCTGTCCTCATGCTGAGGCATCAGCAGGCCTTGTTTGGTGGCCAGCTACCTTGTATTTTGGGGATGGCACAGGGTAGAAAGGAGCGCTGTACGTGATTCAGCAAGACTGCCTGGGGCCACGTTCTGACTGGCAATGCTTGCAGGTGAAGTAGCTCAGGGCAGTCCTGGTCCCTGTGATGGAACTTGTGTTATAGCAAAACATCTGGTCCATTCGCTCTCCAATTTGGATATGGCCCTGACGATCCTTTTCGTAACAGAGAGGAGAAAGAACACCCCACATGACACAATGTTCTGCTAACTTCACCAAAGGCAGATCCGAATCTAGAAAAGAGCATGGAGATGTGTGGGCCTCTTTTGCAATCAGGAATAAGTGCCACATGGAGGCAGAGGGTCAGGATGGGTTGTGGGAGAAAAGGAAGGGAAAGTTTCCATAGCAACCATAGTAATGAGGCTTTGAACTGGCACTGGGTCTCAGCATAGGGGTCAGAAGCAGTTGCAAGATTTGCTTTCATCAAGTCTAACAAAGAGGTTAGACAATAGATCTGAGTGAAACAGAGAAGGGTCACACACTTTTCAGGAGGGGATTGGGGCAGGATTTCAGGGCTACTATCTCAGCTTCTGCTAGGATTGGGTTTTATTAACTGCAGCTGTAAAGACAGACTATGATAGTACTAATGTCACATATGTGCCGGGATGGTACTCAGCAGGTTTTTTGCCTAAGTTAGACAATGTCACAGAAAGATTGGCTCCTATAGCCTAGCTCCTATGTCTCTTAATTACCCTCCTCTTCCCTTGGCTAACAGTGTCTCAGCCAGGTATAGTGGCACATGCATGTGATCCCAGCACTCTGGAGGCTGAAGCAGGAAGTTACTGTGAGTTCAGGGCCAGCCTGGGCTACATAGTAAAGTTGAAGATTAGCCTGAACTATATAGTGAGACCCCGTCTCAAACAAAAACAAAAACAAGGAAAAAGGACACTGTACATATTATGTTATCATCTACGCTCCAGAGTTTTATAATTTAAGACAGAAAGCACTGATGCATATATGTGCAAGACATGGAAAGCTGAATAACAATTTTAAAAATATATGATATAGACATAGATTGCTCTGTATATACATATGTATATATATGTATGTGTACTTGTCATGGGGGGTTGAACCTGGGGTCCTCACACTGAGCCTCATCCCTGGGCCCTCTTTTGAATTTGTTTATAAAATTTTGAGACATGGTCTCATTAAGTTGTCCAGGCTGGGTTTGAACTTCTTATCTTTTCTCAGTCTCCCATAGTGCTGGGATTATAGGTGTGCAATAACACATTCAGTTTGTAATAGTTTTTTTTTCTGGGAAGGGTCTCACTATGGAGTCCAGGGTGGCCTTAGACTCACCGTGTAGCTCAGGCTGGCCTCAAACTTGCAGCAATCCTCTTGCCTCAGCCTCTTGAAGGCAGGGATTATAGATGTGCACCACCACACCTAGTTATAATATTTTTTTGTTGTTTTTTTGGTACCGGAGATTGAACTCACAACTTCATGCCTGCCAGGCAGGCGCTTAGGCCACTGAGCTAAATCCCCAGCCCTATTTTTTGAGACAGGGTCTCACTATGCAGTTCAGGTTGACCTTGAACTCACTTTGTAGCCCAGGCTGGTCTCGAACTCACAATGATCCTCCTGCCTCAGCCTTCCGAGTGCTGGGATTAAAGGTATGCACCACCACACCTGACTTATAATAGGTTTTTATGTAATAGACTTTTTAAAAATATATTTTGTGTTTAAGAATAATGTGCTGTGGCAGAAACCTAGTTGGAAGGATGTTATTCAAAGGCCTAGCCAAGGGAATCACAAGTGAGCTGTAGCCGGGCATGGTGGTGCACGCCTTTAATCCCAGCACTCTGGAGGCTGAGGTAGGAAGAGTGTTGTGAGTTCGAGGCCGGCTTGGGCTACAATGCGAGCGCAAGGCTGGCCTGAGCTACACAGTGTGGCCCTGCCTCAAAAAAAAAAAAAAAAAAAAAAAAAAACCAGGCCTGGGAGTTTGGCTCAGTGGTTTAAGTGCCTGCCCTGGCAGGTGCGAGGTTGTGAGTTCAATCCCCAGTGCCACAAAAAAACCAAAAACAACAACAACAACAACAACAAAAAAAAACAAGTGAGCTGTGATGTGCATGTGAGATATGTGTAGTTGTGTGAGGTTACTATGGAACCCATGACAGTGTTTCATTTAACTGTTGACTCCCTTTCTGACCACATGGGATCTTTTGGAAACTCCCTTGTTCTGTAGCTTTTTCTACAGTCTTGTCAAGCGAGATTGGCAGATATTTCACATGATAGTAGTTCAAACAATGTGTTTAAATTTTTTTTGTTTGTTTGTTTTTTTGAGACAGGGTTTCACTATGTAGTCCAGGCTGGCCTTGCGCTCACTATGTAGTTCAGGCTGTCTTCAAACTCACAGTGATCCTCCTGCCTTAGCCTCCTGGCCCAGCTGTTTTTGATCTTTGCAGTAAAGGATCCTTGAATTGTGTAAAGGTCTGTATGGCTTGACCACTAAAGAGACTATAAGAGGTCAGAAGATGTACAAAGGCAAAGTATGAGTACAGACTCTTTCGTAGAGTACATGCTGAAGTGAGCACATGGTAGAAGAAAGAATTAGTTTCAACTGGTGTGGAAGATGTGATAGCCTCAGGTATGGTTAAACCATTCCTGTATCAGTTCAAACATATAGTAATGAATTAACCATAGATAAATTAAGCAATCTCCCACATTACATAGTGGGAAGAATCTCTTTTGTTTTGTTTTGTTTTGTTTGAGACAGGTCTCACTATGTAGTTCAGGGTGGTCTTGGACTCACTGTGTAACCCAGGCTACCCTCAGACTCATGGTGATTCTGCTGCCTCTGCCTCCCAAATGCCGGGATTACAAGTGTGGGCTCCTCACACCCAGGCCTAATTGTTTTTATGAAAATAATTTCATCATTGGCATTTAAGGTATTGAAGTTGTCTTCATGAAAAAAATCAGAGCTTTTTTGCAACTGATTACACTCAACTTGGCTTAAGTACGGTGTCAAATGCCTGTAATTCTAGCCACTCAGGAGGCTGAGGCAGGTGGGTTGCAAATTCAACCTGGGCAATTTGGCAAGTCCCTGTCTCAAAACAAAAAAAGTTTTGGGAGTGTAACTCAATGTAGAGCACTTGTCCAGCATATGTAGGACCCTGGGTTCAATCTCTAGCACTGACAAAAATATTTTTTATACTCATTTTAAATTATGTGGGGGGTGAGGGCAGCATCATGCTCCTTTCAAGGCTAATGAACGCCATCAGATTTAAGCCAGCTCTGATAATTCATAAAGTAAAGGTGCTGGCTCCTCTTTTATTTCTAGCCTGATGAATGTCATTGGTTTTTCTGGGGTCTGACCTCATGTGGCAGAACTTCCGCCACCCTGCTGATGGTATAGTCTTAGCAACCCGACTCTCCAAAGGGAGCTGCAGCAGCTCAGATTCCCACTTGTGTTCAGTTCTGCTTATTAAGTGCTCTGTGCACAGAGGGAGGTGTATGGGTTACAGATTGCTGTGTCAGAGGCTCATCCTTGGCTTTTGGGGAAAACACTGTGGTCATAATGTACAGCAGCAGTCATAGGGTCACCTTTTAGCATGAACAGCTCGTTTATCTCTAATAGCCCAGGAAAAAATAACCTCTAAAATGGCACCAAGTAAAACAATCTCTAAAAAGATTGAGGTGGAGAAGACTCTGCATTTGTTACTATGTCTGGCCCCCAGAAGAAGCCCCTGATAAATATGTGTTGAATACTTTTCCTAACTATTATTTGCACACATTAAATACATGGGTAGAACAAAGGTACTGGATTTAGCTTCTCCCTGCAGATGACCAAAAACTCCCATTTTTCCTTCTTCCCCACATTCTTTTTATTAAAGAAAGTGATTCTCCAGTGTGAACATGCAGCAACAGTGAATATCATATTCCTTTACCCTTCTAGTTGCCTATGAGACAGAAGGCAGTGTTTGGTTATGGCCCCTGGTGCCTCCCTTTCCTTTAGTTTGAAAAGAGCTGCCCACGTTAAAGGCCCCTAAGGATTCTCTTTGTGGAGGTTGAGGTGATGGCCAGAAGCAGAACCCAAACCTAAGCATATGGTATAACTTAGTTCTGAGTCCATGATTATGTGAGAGTTACAGTTTGCATTTTTTCTTGGAGGATTCACATAATGGATTTATTTTCATTCAAGGAAAAGAAATATCATTCCCTAATATGGGTTAAAGAAATATTCCCTTTACAATATCACAGAATCACTTTTCCTTTCCTTTCCCATCAGTTCTTTATTAAAGATCCTTCATGTGCTTCATGCTTTGCCCTAACTTCTCTTTCTGACTTTACCTCCTGCAGATATCCTGCATTACCCCTTTTATTCAGTCAGAACGAGACACTTGACTTTCCCTTAGTCATTCATGTGTGTGTGTGTGTGTGTGTGTGTGTACTACTGAGGACTGAACCCAAGGCCTTTCAACTTAGCTACAGACCTAGCCCATTTTTAATTTTTAAAAAAATTTTGCGATGCTCTCGCCAAGTCACTAAAT
The DNA here is from genome assembly GCA_004363535.1 of Dasyprocta punctata. NCBI lineage: Eukaryota > Metazoa > Chordata > Mammalia > Rodentia > Dasyproctidae > Dasyprocta > Dasyprocta punctata. The sequence goes on along the minus strand of RJWM01017870.1, from coordinate 4,433 downwards.
TGCCCAGGCTGAGTTCAAGCTTGCAGTCCTCTTGCCTCAGTCTCAGAGTGCTGGGATTATAAGAGAATGCCACTATGCCTGGATCCCTGTCATTCTTTTTTTTAAATTTTAATTACATTTTATTATTATTATTACTTTTTTTTTTTGGTAGCAGGAATTGAACTCACAACCTTGTGCCTGCCAGGCAGGCGCTTATGCCACTGACCTAAATCCCTGGCCCTTTTTAACTTTATTTTAAAGCAAACAAAACCAAGCAAAATAAAACAGAATAAAGCCAATCAAAACAAAATAGTGTAAGTGATACAGAATTTCAAAACAAGATAATAGGAAATCAACAATGGCTACCATAATGCCTCTTGTCTTCAAAATAGCTGCCCATACCATCAAACATAGTAAAATCAAACAAAACAGAACAGAATAGAACCAATAAAAACAAAACAATGAATGCAATACAGGACTTCAAGACAAGATAATAAAAAATCCAAAATGGCTGCCATAATATATCTTGTTATCTTTGAAATAACTGCCCATGCCATCAGATATAATAAGATCAAACAAGACAAAACAGAATAGAACCAAGTCAAATAAAACAATGAAAATGATACAGGACTTTAAAACAAGATAATAGCGAATTAACAATGGCTACCACCTTCAGAAGGAGATCCCCCATAAATGCTATATTGCATATTGTTATCCTCTAAATAGATGATCAAACTACAGGCTTTAGGCCTGCAAAGTCAGTGAAACACTAAACACTACAAGCATTAAGTTGTATTTTACTTCAATAGGTTATCATCTTAGCCTGTGTTTCTCCAGATCAGTCAGTCACTTCCAGGTGGCGGGGGGACACCTTGGCTCTTCTTGTCTCCCAGCCCCTGCACCAGAAGGCACTGGCATCTGGTTCTCCTCCCTATGATCCACCCCTCTGTCATTCTTGAGCTTTTTGTCAAATTGTCCTTTTTTCCTTTAAAACTTTGTTTTCCTTCATTCTCCTCTAGGAATTTATGTATTTGCCTTTACTTTTCTGATCTATCTTATTTATAGAATAAGGTTTTGTTATGGTTTGTGTCTAGATGTCCCCCAAAGCTCATGAAGTCATAGGGTTTTTCAAGGTGACTGAGTCTACGGCATGTGATTGATTTGTAGTGCAATGCTGGGATTAAGCGTGAGTGACTGCTGGATCAATCCACTGATTGGATTGGCACCACCCTAATCTTAGAAGACTGGATACAATATAAAGGAGAGAAAGAGGCTTGTCTAGCTCTTGTTTGTTGCTTTTGTTGTCTTCCGCTGCTGTGAACTGTTGCCCTTTTGTCATGTGTGCCTGCCTTGGAACCAGCCAATTATGGACTGAAACCTCTACAAACTGTGAGCTAAATAAACCTTTCCCTCCTTAACTTTGGGTGTTGGGTATTTTGTCTCAGAAATGAGAGAAAAGTAACTAAGACAAATTTCATCTCATTCCACAAAGGATGTGAGAAATGAGTCACACACAGCACCTTTTGTGAAACCAACCCACTTGCCAGCTATGCGAGCTTGGCAAGTTGCTTATGTTCTCTGTGGTTTAGTTTCCTCACCTATAAAATCTTAATAATAACATCTCATCTTATAGGGGTTATTTTTCAAACTAAGTGGGACAACCTTTTAAATATGCTTAGCACAAAACCTGGAATTCATTCACTCATTCAATATATTTATTGAGCACTTACTGTTCACCCAGTCAATGCACATTCAGAGATTCTCGTTCTTGTAGAGCTTACATACTGGGGCAGGAGCAGATAATAAACAAGGAATAGGAAAAGTAAGCTATAAAGTATGTCAGAAAGTAGTATGTGCTATGGCAAAAAAAGGGGGTAAGTGGGATTGGGAACACTGGTGAGAGTATGGGATGGGAGAGAGTGGTGAAGGGGCTAGAAATGTTTGCCATTTTGAATCAGGTTATAGGGGTAGGCATTATTGAGAAGAAGAGACTGAAATGCAGGCTTGAAAAAATGAGGGAGTTAGCCACTGAGTATCTGGTGGGAGAGTTTATAGCAGGGTGCCTGGCACAAGCAAGAAATATCTGGGGCCGCTGTGTGTGGTGTGGACCCCTGTAATCCCAGCATTCAGGAGGCTGAGGCAGGAGGATTGAAAAATTCAAACCTCGCCTGCCAATGTAGTGACTTAAGCAAGACTCTGTCTCCAAAAAGGTGTGCGGGTGCACCTGGGGATGTAGCTCAATGTAAAGACCCTGGGTTTAATCCTCAGTACCACCAAAAAAAAAAAAAAAAAAAAAAAAAGTTGGGGCCCATTGTGACTGGAACAAAGGAGAGAGAATAGGAAATAAACTCAGAGGAATCATAGGTTCTTCTAGGTCTTGCTGGGATTTTGGCTTTTACTTGGAGTGATGTGGAGAACAATTGTGGCTTTTGAACAGAGGAGTGAAAGGATTCACCTTGGGTTTGTATGGGCTTATTCTGCTTCTGTGTTGAGATGAGACTGTAGCAGCTACGAGTGTTGGAGTGGGGGGTCAGCCAGAGAGCCCGCGGCAAAGGAGGGAACAGTATTGGCGCTCAAACTGGAGTGATGTTGGAGAAGAAGAGAACAGCGGGTTCTAGGCATACAGGATTTTATTATTTAATTTAATTTTTTAAGTTTATTTTTTATCAGTATGTATTTGTCATACCTATTGATCACATTCATTGCAGGAAGTTAATGCCTGTACATGATATATCTTGATTATCCTTTCTCTCTTTCCCCATTTACAAAAGCTTTGTTTTCAGTTTTCTTTCCCTCCTATTCTTTTTTTCCTTTTTCCTTCTTCCCCTTCCCTCTCCTTTCTTCAACTTCCTATTTGAACATGTTCTTTCTGTTTTTCTATATCTCTCCTCCATTATACTACTTAATTTAACCTGGAGTTTCTCACAAAAGAAAAACATTGCAATATTAAAACTTACGTGTTTTGACTTAATGTCATGGTCTCAAAGTGCATCTATTTTCTTTCTTTCTTTTCTTTTTCTTTTTTTTTTTTTTTGTGGCACTGGGGATTGAACTCACAACCTCGCGCCTGTCAGACAGGCGCTTACGTCACTGAGCCAAACTCCCGGCCCTGGTTTTTTTGAGGCAGGGTCGCACTGTGTAGCTCAGGCCGGCCTTGCGCTCGCGTTGTAGCCCAAGCTGGTCTCAAACTCACAACGCTCCACCTACCTCAGCCTCTCGAGTGCTGGGATTTAAGGCGTGCACCACCACGCCCGGTAAAGTGCATCTATTTTCTTACAAATGACCCAAGTGGATCGTTTTCTATGGCAGAGTAGTACTCCACTGGGTATAAATACATTTTCTTTATCCATTCATCTGTTGATGGGCACATGGGATATGTGGTAGATTAATTAATGGTTAATTTAAGCAGGAATGCCCAGCTGAACTGAGTCAGTGTGGAAGACCTACCTGAGGACTGTTGTTAGAACGGCATAAAAGAACAGGAGAAAATTGTACGCTGCTGATTTTCCTGAAGAAACTGCTACTGGCTACTGTCTTCCTTGAGGAGAGCATCAATCCTCGTCTTTATCTTGGACATCATCTCCTGGCTCCAGTGCCGATCTCTCCGACCCAGACTTTGCAGCTTCCATTATTGGCCTTTAGGCCTTGCTGATGCAGATCCTTGATATGGACTTGCACAGGACATTGCTGTGGGCTCCAAGCCCTCAACTGAATCCTTTGCATCTCCAGCATGCAGACAGACGTTTGCTTTTTTTCTCCATCCGACTCTAGTAAGCGTTGACTAGTATAGGCTGTGTCCAAGATTTACCTATTATAAATTGTGCCACTATAAACATGGGTGTGCATGCATCATTGTATACAGTATGACACCTTTAACTCTTTTGGGAAGATATCTAAAAGGAGAATAGCTGGGTCAAATGAAACCTTTAGATTTAGTCTTTTGAGGAATCTCCATACTAGTTTCCATAAAGGTAGTACCAGTTTACACACCCACCAGCAATGGAGAAGGATTCCTTTTTCCCCACAGCCTTGCCAGCATTTGTTATTGGTTGATTTCTTGATGATAGCCATTCTTTCTAGAGTGAGATGAAATCTGTGTTGTTTTAATTTGCATTTCTTGAATGACAGTGATGACTTAGTTACCTTCTCATTGCTGAGACAAAATACCCAACACCCAAAGTTAAAGGAAGAAAGGTTTATTGTAGCTCACAGTTTGTAGAGGTTTCAGTTCATAGTTGTCTGGCTGCAAGGCAGGAGGATGACAGGGCAGAGGGGCATCACAGAGGAGAAATGGTTCATGGCAGGCAGAAGACAGTAAAGTAGTGAAGTCAAAGAAGCAACAAGTGACAATAGCAGCCCTCTTTCTCTTATAATCTATCCAGGCTACCTGCCCTTAGGGCAGCTAGCACTCACACCCAGAGTAGGACACCCTTAATCCTGGCTTTGTATCATGA
>RJWM01017869.1:0-42172 GCA_004363535.1 Dasyprocta punctata | reverse complement strand
AGAAGGCTCTGCAAGGACCAGGTGAAGCCAAATGTACAAGAACTGGAAGCAGCCTTGGGCTGTCTCTGTCTGATGGAGCCACAGCAACTGGGAAAGCAACCAGAGACAAATAGGCTTTTTCTTTTCTTTTTTTTAGGTTTTTTTAAGGTTGTCACCTTTATTTTTGTTCTGTTCTATTCCTCTTCTTTCTTTCCTCAACAATATCTCTTGAATTCATGATATTTTTGTGTAAGTGAACCTTGTCTCTAGTCTTTTTGGTCCATTTCAATAATCTTTTACTTCCTCCTTTGTTCTCACTCTCCTGCCCCCTTCTCTAATTCCTCAACGTTGGTGTGATCATCCTTTGTCTTCCAGTCTTGCTTCTACTATCTTTCTCTTCATTTATATGTCTGTTTTGTAAGTTTTCCCAAAACAGGGTAAATCACTCTACTCAGGGAAAACTCACTGCATCCAAGTTCCTGGTTTATGTTGGATTTTTCTGTATAACCACAGATCTTTTTCCTATAATTAAAGGTACCAAAGAAATAATTACCACATTTTGTCAGTTTCTAGGCTGTACTTGATGCAACTATTATTGCTAATTGTACTACTTTACCCAGGATGTCAAACCTGTTGTAATCAGTCATTTTCCCTTGCATAACAACATTGTGATTTTCAGGGGTCAAAACCATCACTATAGTTCAGCACCAAAGTACTGGTTGCTGAGTCAAACAGATAGAAACATCTCATCCTTAATAAACTGGGAAGGTAAAACCTTGGAACAGATACAAAAACCAAAAACCACCCACACCTAGAAAACCTTTCTTAGGAGCAGATATTTCCTAGGGAAACCTTGATACTATGATAAAGCTGGCTAGTACAAGAAATTTATAAGCATCAACACAAAAAACAAAACAAAATTTAAAAAAATAGAAAATTACAAGACACAGAAGCAAAATGCAATATCAGACCTCCAACCTACCCAGGAAAAATCCAAGGGACAGTGATATAGAGGAAATCAGAAGCCACTCACTGAAATTTCTGTAATGATGGCAGCAGAAATAAAAAAATAAAAGCTAAAAAAATACATATGAGACTACAGAGGAAATCAGAGAAGAACTAAACTCTCAGGTAAAAAAAAAAAAAAAAAAGATGATGACCATAATGAAGGATTTCCTTTCAAATCTAAGGTACACATAGATTTAAAAATATAAAGATGCATAAGAAAATGATAGAAACCATGAATGCTCAACATAGAAAAGAAAGGAAATCCATGAAACAGATTCAAACAGATATCCAGGGGATTAAAAATTCCATTGAAAGTTTGTAAAATTGAACAAAAATGAAGATAGACTATCAGGCCTAGAAGACATGATTGTGGTTAGCAATCACAAAAAGAAAGATCTCTTAAAAATAGCAAGGGACCATGAAAAACTAATCCAATATTTGCCTGATGATTCAAAGAACATCACAAGATTGACTGGAATGAATGAAAAAAGCAGGAGTCAGCAAAAATCACATAAATAACCTGTTCACAAAAGTAATGGCAGAAAACATTCTAAGCAGGGAAAAAGAATTTAACATACAGATAAGCGAGGCATATAGAGCTTCAATTACTCATGACCGAAATGAATCTACAACAAAGCATAAAATAATCAAGAGTCAAGAACAGTACAATAAAGCTGTTAGAGAAAAGAAACAAATCTCCTATAAATCACCTATAAACAAATCACCTATAAGGGAAAGCCCATCAGAATCACAGTAGCCTTCTTAACACAAATCCTTAAGTCAAAGAGAGCATGGGGTGAAGTATTTCAAGTCCTGAAAGAAAACAACATTCAACTCAGACTGATGTACTCTGCTAAGCTACCTTTCAGAATTAATAGAGAAAGAAGAGACTTCCATGACAAAGAAAAACTGAAGAAATACATGACCATCAAGCCAGTTCTACAAAGAGTTCTGAAATATGTTCTAGAAAGATATAACAAAGGCCACAATTTCAAGAACACCAAATAGAAAGAAGCCAACAGGCAGGGTAACTAACTAAACAGAGGGGAAATTCAGGAAACCAACAGCAGGAAAATAATTTGACAAGGATAAGCCAATATACATCTGTTATAGCCATCATTGTAAACAGTTTAGATTCACCAATCAAAGGAAATAAATTGGCAGAATAGGTGAAGAAACAAGATACAACAATATGGCGTAAACAAGGGATATTTAATGCAAAAATGAATTCTTAGACTAAAAGTCAAAGGGAGAAAAAATATTCCATATGACAGGAGCCCAGCAAAAGTTAGAGATAGTTTTTCTATTTGCAGATAATGTGAACTTCAAACCAAGACTGATTGAAAGAGATCAAGAAGATCACTACATACTTGTTAAGGGAAAACACCAAGAGGAAAAGATAATAATCATAAATCTATATTAACTAAAAACAGGCTCAGTAAACTATATAAAACAAATATTAATATACATGAAAAATCAAATAAGCACTAACACAATTGTAATGGGGGAATCTTAATATCCAAATGTCACAAGTAGATAGATCAACCAGACAAAAAATCAACAAAGAAATAATAGAACTGAACCAAATCTGTGAACAAATGAATTTCATAGATGCCTGCAGAGTGTTCCATCCCACATCAGAATACACGTTCTTCTCAGTTGCTCATGGGACATTTTCAAAATAGACCACATACTAGCCTATAGAAAATACTTTAGTAAATTCTGTTGGAGACCACTGTGAAGGGACTTTGAGCAGGGTTTAAAATTAACTAATTGGCTTTCTGTTTATCTGTGAGCCTGTCCAAGGCCTAGGCCCCTTGCCTGGTGATGGGAGCTGATTTATAGTAAGTGAACCTCTATAAATCACTGGTCCTGGCCAAGGCCTGTAGTGGCCAATGAGGTCAGAGATACCTCAAAAGGCAAGATAAGGTCACCACCGAAGATGCCTGGCTCAGACTCAAGTAAATAGATAGAGACTGCAGCTGCAAACATCACATATCTGCAGCGTCTCTTTCCCACCATAAATGCCATCATGGAGATAAGACAGTTCTCCTTAATTGGCACAATTTACTACTTGGAGAAGTCTTTCAAGTGACTCCCAAGGTCCTGCTCATTTCTCGTGCTTTCCTCAGTATCCCCTCTCTTTGTCTACTTTGATAATAAATAAGGGCAAGGAGAGAGGTCTTTGTCTTAGCCCTCACGACAGCTGCAGAGTCAAGAGCTCTGCAGGGGCTTTGATCCTCCTGGAGCCCTAAAATCATACCACTTGTCTCATTTATTTAAGCCTTCACCGTGCGCTCATTCGGGAGATTGGGGATCTAGGCTGGGTCCCCGATAAAATGCAAAGGAATTGAAATTATCCTATGTATATTATCCAAGCATAGTTCAATGAAATTGAAAATCAATAGCAATGAATCTACAAAAACTCCATAAACACGTGGAAATATAATAATGCCCTATTGAACAACCAATGGTCACAGATTGAAAAATTAAACAATATTGACAATTAGATGGTAATGCTGATACAACATACTAGAACTTATGGGGGAGGCAATGGAAGCAGTCCTAAAAGGGAAATTTATGTTAGCAAATTCTCACACCAGGGAGGCTAAATTTCTTGTATAATTGACTCGGGCTTTTTCTTGTTGGTAAGTTTTTAATTACACTTTTTATTTTATTGACTGATATTGGGTTATTTAGAATTTCAGTATCTTCTTGATTCAACTTTGGTAATTCATGTGTATCTAGGAATCTGTTCATTTCTTCTATGTTTTCCATCTTATTGGAGAAAAACTTTCTCAAAGTAGGTATTGATGATCTGGATTTCCAGAAGATCCATTATGATCTCACCCTTTTCATTCCTAACTGTATGAATTTGACACTTTTCTTTCCTTTTTTTTTTTTTTGATGAGGTTGGCTAAGGGTTTATGAATTTTATTTAACCTTCAAAGAAGCAACTCTTCAATTCATTGATTCTTTGCATTGTTTTTAGTTTCATTGCATTAATTTCTTCTCTGATCTTTATAATTTCCTACCTGATACAAACTTTGGTCTTGACTTATTCATCTTTTTCTAGAAGTTTGAGGTTCAACATAAGGTTGTTTATTTGAGCTTGTTCTGCTTTCCTGATATGAGAATTCACTGCTATAAATTTCCAGAAAGAATGGCTATTATCAAGAAATAAACAAATAACTGCTGGTGGAGATGTGAGGAAAAAGAACACTTCTCTGTTGTTGGTGGAAGTATAGATCAGTGCAATCATTTTGAAAATCAGTGCAGTGATTTCTCAAAACACTAGAACTAAAGGTCCCATTTGATCTGGCTCTTCCCCTTCTTGATATTTTCCCAAAAGAACTGAAAGCATCATACCAAGGCAACGTATGCACAACCATGTTTGTTGCAGCATAGTTTGTATTAGCTAAGTCTTATAAACAACCCAAATGCCCATCAACTGAAGAATGGATAAAATAATGTGTTTTTATATAATGGAACATTACTCAGTCATAAATAAGGATAAACTTGAAACATTTCTAGGCAAATAAATTCACCTTGAAACCATACTTTTAAGCGAAATAAAATGGACAACCATGTAAATATCACATGGTCTCACTGGTGTACAAAACTTAGAATGTAAGTAAGAGCCAAAATGTATAACAGATATTGTGGAATTAGAAGAAAATGTTCAAATGGGAAGGGGAACTATGGAGGGGGAGGAAGAAAAAAAAGGAAGAGAAGAAAATCAGAAAAAAAGGAAAAAATGGAAACAAAGCTCTCACAAATAAGCAGGAGAATAAGGGTTGAAAGGAAGTAAGGAAATGGGAAAAAAGAATCAACTTACATCACATATGGGTACAAATTCCCCAGCATGAATGTGATCATTATGTATATTTAATAAACTTAATAAAAAGCAAACAGAACAGGTCCTGTGTTCTCCTGGACTTCTCAATTATTATCTCATTTGAGTCCTGGAGATAAGCAGACCTTCCTGAGAGTAGTAGCGGAAGTTTAGAACAGGATTTTGCGGTTTGTTGATATCATATTACTAACTTTTCTTGTTGCTGGGATAAAATACCTGACACCCAAACTTAGAGGATGAAGGGTTTATTTTGGCTCACAGTTTGTAGAGGTTTCAATCCATAATCAGCTGGCTCAAAGTGCAGATGGAATGGCAGAGAATCATCACAGAGCAGAAACAGTTCATGGCAGGCAGAAGACAGCATAAACAGTAAGTAGCAAGTGACAAACAACCCTATTTCTATCCTTCATATCTTATCCAGATTACCCATCCTTGGGGTGGATAGTTTTCATATCCAGGGTGGGACACCCTTAACCTTAGCATTGTACAATGAATCAATCCCAACATCATATCCTTGATTTCAGCATCACATACCTTACCTCCATACATCTCCAAAAAGTTCCACCTATATCCACATTAGGCTTTAGGGGACATCTAGTTATAAGCCATAACAGAATTATTTTCACGACATCAAACAGAATAACAGAATACCTTAAAAATATCCAAACATGAGAACCATGGCTCATGGTTAAGGTAAAAACTATTCAAAGTAGGATGGTGTACTGCTTCATTATCCAACCATCATTTGAAGACCAATGTTTATATCTTACCTTACCATATCTCAGGTGGCCAAGTTAAGGCAAAATCTGGTGTTTCAGAAGAAGAAAGGGAGACTGATTACTGTATTTATTCTCCAGACTGTCATCACTTCTATACATTCCACTTTATTTTCACTCCTTTATCCCTTTCTCAGGATAATCAGTGGAGTTAAATAAGCAGAGTATGATGATCAGGAGGAAAAATATTAAGTGAGACAATGGGAAGATAGAAAAGAATTATAAGTATTCTTGTTCAGAGATGTCCTTTACAAAACTTATTTGAAGAAAAGATATGTGTTGGAACCTGATAAACATAGATGAAAATAAGTTACTTCCACAATTATTTAAAAGTAAGGATAATAACAGCTAAACATTGCTGAGTATCTGCTGTGCTACACACTGAGAACTTTTTAAAACAACACTGTAAGGTAGATATCATTCCTATTTTATAAATAAAGAAACTGATATTTAGAAAAAACTTGCCAGCCACTGCACTGTTAGACTGTGACAGAACTGGAATTGCATGTTAGTCTCTCTGACTTCAAAGTTGATAGTCTTTCTTCTATACTTTGGTTACAGGTCACATTTTATTCTACATTAAATTTCTTTTAGACAACCATTATCTTTAACACTGCCACCATCATTCTCGGTTACTGTATTGTTGGCCAAAACTCATGACAATTTTCTATGTAACAAAATGGTACTAAAAAGCTTGAGTAGGCAAGAAAATTACAACTTTTGAGAGAAAGACTTCAATTTGAGAAATCCTGACTCTTAATTTTTTCATAAATCTTAGCCTCTAAAACAAACTTTTTGTATATAAGTTTGTGTATTTTTGCTGGTTATACAAAGATTTAACCAAGCCGTGTCTTGCACAACAGTTCCCTAATCAGTTGCTTATAGAAAGAATTTTTAACTTATTTGTTTGTTTCTTTATTTGTTTGGCTTTTTCCTTTGATCTGCAAAATGTTACTTTTATTCTCACTATAGATTGTTTACATATTAAAAATCACATACTTTCTCTTAAATTTCCTGAAAAGTGAAGCAAAATGAAAAACACTTGTAAAATAATGTTTGTTACTCATAATTATTGAGGCATCTAAAACAAAGGTAAACTTTGCTGCTTTCTAACTCTAGTTGTTGTTTTGGAGAAAAAATTTTCAGTCAAATGTATTAACCAAAGTAGAAGAATGCATGCACATAATGCATTTTGTGTATCCTGTGGATAGAAATTTTTACTTTCAAATAAAATTCTAGTTCTTGCCTAACTAGCCATAACCAAAAGAAATATACACCCAGACATATAATAATCAAGAGCAGAATATTAAAAGCTGTTAAAGAAAAGAAACAGAACACCTATAAAGGAAGTCAATCACAATGATGAAAGACTTCTCAGCACAAACTCGCTAGGCAAGAAGAGCTTGGAATGAACTATTTCAAGTCATGAAAGAAAAAAAACTTCCAAACCAGACTGATGCACCCTGCAAAACTATCCTTCAAAATCAATGAAGAAATAAACATCTTTAATGACAAACAACAACTGATGAAATTCATGACCATCAATCCAACACTACGAAGCGTACTTAAAGATACTCTAGACAGAGACAAAAATGGCCACAATTCCAAGAACGGCAACAGAAAGGAATCACCAAGCACGACAAGCAATTAAGCAGAGGGGAAAATCAGGAAACCAAAAACAAGAAAATAACATGACAAAGACAAGCCAATACATATCAGCTATTACCTTAAGTGCAAATGACCTCAATTCACCAATCAAAAGAAACAGATTGGCAGAATGGATCAAGAAACAAGATCCAACAATACGCTCTACACAAGAAATACATTTAACTCAAAAATAAATTCATAGATTAAAAGTCAAAGGATGGAAAACAACACTCCATGCAACAGGAACCCAGAAAAAAGCAAGTGTTGCTGTCCTGTTTATAGACAATGTGAACTTCAAACCAAGAATGATTAAAAGAGATAAAGAAGGCCATTACATACTTGTTAGGGGAAAAATTCAAGAGGAAGGAGTAACAATCATAAATACATATGCACCAAATATGGGAGCACCCAATTATATAAGGCAAATATGACATGAAAAAACATGTAAGGAATAACACAGTTATGATGGGAAATCTTAACACCCCATTGTCACAAAGAAACAGGTCAACAAAACAAAAAATCAGCAAAGAAATAACAGAACTGAATCAAACTTGTGAACAAATGGACTTAGTAGATATTTACAGAGTGTTCCACCCAACAATATCAAAATACACATTCTTCTCAACTGCACATGGGATGATCTCTAAAACAGACATATACTAGCCCATGGGACATGATTAAGTAAATACAAAGGAACTGAAATGATTCCATGCAAACTGTCTCACCATAATGCAATAAAATTGGGAATTAATGACACTGGAGACTGCAAATATTCCATAAACACATTGAAATTAAATAACACCCTCCTGAATAACCAATGGGTCACAGATGAAATTAAAGAAGAAATTAAACAATGTCTGCAATTAAATGAAAATTCAAGTACAATTTACACAAACCTGTGGGACTCAATGAAAGTAATGCTAAGAGGGAAATTTATAGCAGTGAATTCTTACAATAGGAAAACAGAAATAGCACAAACAAACAAGCTAATGTTACACCTGAGGCTTCTAGAAAAAAAGAGCAAGTCAAGCCCAAAGCCCAAAGAAGGGAGGAAATTTTAAAGATCAGAACAGAAATTAATGTAATTAAGACTAACAAAACAATACAAAGAATTAATGAATTCAAGTGTTGATTCTTTGAAAGAATAAATAAAATTGAGTAACCTTAGAGAACCTTATCAAAAAGTGGAAAGAAAAAAATTCACACAGTAAGAAGGAAAAAGCATGAAATCACTACAGATCCTGTGAAAATTCAGAAGATCATCAATACTTACTTTAAATATCTCTGCTCTCATAGGATGGAAAACACAGACCAAATGGACAAATTCCTGGAAACATGAATTATCAAAACTGGATCAGGAAGATACAAAAATTCTGAATAACCCAATATCAGTTAATGAAATTGAAAGCATAATTAAAAATTTAACAACAAAGAAAAGTCCAGGTCCTGAGGGATTCACAGCTGAATTCCACAAGAAATTTAGAGAAGATTTAACACCAATACTTCTCAAACTCTTTAATGAAATTGAAAGAGAAGCAATTCTCCCTAACTCATTCCTGGAGGCGAGTATTACCCTGATACTGAAACCAGGGCAAGATCCAACCAAAAGAGAGAACTACAGGCCAATCTTCCTAATGAACAAAGTTGTAAAAATCCTCCATAAAATGGAATGCAACAAATCATCAGGAAAATTATACACTGTGACCAAGTGAGATTTATCCAAGGAATGTAGGGGTGGTTCAACATATGCAAATAAATGAATATAATATACCGTATCACCAGATCAAAAGACAAGTATCACATTATCATCTCAATAGATGCAGAAAAAGCTTTTGACAAAGTTCAGCACTCATTCATTATCAAAACACTACAGAAAATCGGAAAAGATGGTCTTTACCTTAATCTACTAAAAGCCATCTATGACAAACCAACAGTCGACATCATACTAAATGGTCAAACACTGAAAACTTTCACTTTAAAATCAAGAGCAAGACAAGGTGTCCACTCTCACCACTCCTATTCAATATAGTTCTGGAAATATTAGAAAGCATAATTAACAAGAGAGAGAAATAAAACGACAAAAGATAAGAAAGGAAGAAGTTAAATTATCATTATTCGCAGATGGCATGATATTCTACATAGAAAACCCCAAAAACTCCACCAATAGACTGCTAGAGTTAATAAGCAGCATAGCTGAATATACAATCAACATTCAAAAATCAATAGCACTCTTGTACACAAACAACAATCTCACTGAGAGAGAAATTATGGATATAATACCTATCATAATAGCATTCCAGAAAATGAAATACTTGGGAATCAATCTAACAGAGGATGTAAAAGATCTATATATTGAAAACTATAGTACTCTGAAAAAGGAGATTGAAGAGGATACCAAAAAATGGAATGATATCCCTTGCTCTTGGATAGGAAGAACCAACATTGTGAAAATGGCCATACTCCCAAAACTGTTATATTGATTTAATGCAATCCCGATCAAAATATCATTAGCATACCTCACAGATCTAGAAAAAACTTTCCTAAAATTCATCTGGAACCAGAAGAGACTTAGAATAGCAAAAGCAATCCTGGGCAACAAAGGCAAAGCAGGAGGCATCGCAATCCCTGACTTAAATTTATACTACAAACCTACTGTGATAAAATTAGCATGGTACTGGCAAAAAAAGAAGATCAATAGAATTGATTAGAAAATATAGCCACAAATACAAACAGAGTCAGTCACCTTATCTTTGACAAAGGTGCCAAATATTCACTGGAAAAAAAAGACAGCCTCTTTAAGAAATGGGGCTGGAAAAACTGGTTTTCCATATGTAGAAGACTCAAGCTACACTCTTGTCTATCACCATGTACTAAACCATAGTCTACATGGATCAAAAATCTAAATATTATAACAGAAACACTGAATCTGCTGAAAAACAAAGTAGATAAAAATCTTGAAGATATAGGGATAGGCAGAGTTTTCATGAACGGAAATCAAACAGTAAGCAAAATACTTCACAGAATCAAGAACTGGGATCCTATCTTATTAAAAAGTTTTTGCGTATCAAAAATAAATCACCAACAGAGTGAAAAGAAAACCCAAGAACTGGGAAACAATCTTAGCCAACTGTCCTCAGTCAAAGGACTCCTATCTAGAACATACAAAGAATTTAAAAAATCAGGTCCCCAAAGTTTAAAGACCCAATCCAAAAATGTGCATCTGAAATGAATACACAATTCACAGATAATGAAATACAAATGACAAATAAATATATGAAAAAATGTCTGTCATTGGTTGTTTGAGAAATACACATTGAAACAACACTGAGATATCATCTCACTCCAGAAAGAAGGGCTAACATCAAGAAATCAGCCAATAACAAATGCTGACATGGCTGTGGGATAAAAAGGAAGACTTTTCTATTGTTGGTGGGAGTCTAAACTGGTATAACTATTGTGGAAATCAATGTGAAGAATCCTCAAAAAACTAGGATTAGAGGTTTCATTCAACTCAGTTATTCTCTTTCTGGTTGCTTCCCCAAAAGAATTGAAAACAACATACCACAACAATATATATGCACCCATGTTTATAGCTGCACAATTTGTAATAGCCTGATCTTGGAAACAACCCAAATGCCCATCATCTAAGGAATGAATAGAAAAGATGTGGTATTTGTATACAATGGAGTATGACTCAGCCACAAAGAATGATCACCTAGAGGCATTTACAGGTAAATGGATGCAACTAGAAACTATACTAGTAAGTGAAATAAATCAGACTTGCATGCATAAACACCGTATTGTCTCATTAATGTGAGAAACTGAAAAACTAAATAAGATCCAAAAGTTACAATAGTTACAGTAAAAGGGAAAGAAACTGCTGGAAGGGAAATTTTATTGTTTGATCAATTTTGCATGCCTGTATCTGGTAACCTGAGAAATTATTCTGAACATAACAATATGCAATACAACAACCATTGTTAAATTCTTACCATCTTGGTTTTAAGTACTTGGTTTGGTACTCTTTTTTGTCATTGTTGTTTTCATTTTGCTTTTATTGTTGTTGCTGATTTTTGTTTGTTTGTTTGCTTCTTGATTTTCTTGTCTTTTTTCTCTTTAAAATAGAAGTTTTTTAAAAATAGAAAAAGAATCCTGATTCTCTGCAATGGTTATACGTCCCTTGAACTGACAATGAGTAAAGGTGCGTAGTAACCAGCTGAGCTTAACAAAATAAATAAACCACTACCCAAATGTAAGCCCTCTGAGTTACACTTCTCTGAGTCATACTTGTCAAAGGGAGCTTCAGATTATCACAATTACCTTCAGGATGTTATTTTTGAAGTTTTAACATTTACATTACAAATTTCCTTCTGTTAACTAATTTCAAGTTGTCCAATCCAATTATCTGAATTTGAACTAAATTTACCTTTGATTACAATGCAAACAGAATATTTTTCACTAGTTAGCTATTTGATGTCTATATTTTTATTTGTTGGGACTCTGTGGCAATGCCTCCCAGTTGTAATTTTTAGGAACGTCTGAGTTTATCTTATTTACACAAGTGACACTGTTTCCATAATCTCGCTTTCATGATCTTGATTACAAACTAATATTTTCTATATCATAACATTGTATTTTTGGCTCTAATAGATGTCCTCTCTCATAAATGACATTTTATAAAAGGAAAGAGCTATTCTAGCAGCTTCTCCCTGATCCACACTTTAATGCTGCAGATAACAGCACATTGCTCGTAAGAAACTGAATGCTTCTGGGGACATTGTTTTTCAGATAATATACATAAGTGAATATAATGTATTTAATCAGTGGCTTTTGGATGTTGTGTAAATACTCTGAGATTCTTTGTTGTACAATGCCTTTCATGCTTAGCTAAGAAGTAAAAGGAGCTGGTATTGAACATCCTTGGCATCAGACTAGAATCTGTGAGAATGGACAGAAAGCAAATGCATTTCTTTAAGAAGATCTCTCATCTCCCTTCCTGTCAGTGTCTACGGTTTTTGACTGAATGCTAACATTTGCAGAGAACTGTCTTGGCCTGAGTGTGATACAGATTTGTATTCACTGATGGCATCTGAGTAAACCTATCTTCTTCCAATTCAGTTGTGTTGATTCTTCTACTTTAGCTGGAATTGGTTTTGATATCCTCAGTGAGATTATTTGGCAAATGATTGTTTCTCCTTAAGGCTTTATTAAGGACCAATACCTTTTGTTCATAATTAGAAATGTGTCCATTCATTTTACTTTGCATGTCTCCTTTTAAGAATTTTACTTTTTGGTATTTACCAACTATCTTAGAATATTTACCTTCCCCATGTGAGAGGAAGCACTTTGTGTATTTAGAAAACTATTACTTAATGAATTTTATCAGATAGATATACTGCAACGCAACTATGATTTCGAGAAACAGAAATATTTCTGTTGTGTAGAAAGAATCATTATGCTTGTTGCAGTTCACTCCTCTCTTAGCCCTATGTACCAGCAAACCATTATCCTTTATTTTTCATATACAGGCATATATATATATATATGTATATATATGTAATATATAATATATATTATGTATGATATATAATTATATATAAATATATAATATATATGTAATATTATATATTACATATATATACACATACACACATATATGTTATAGCTCAGTAGAATTCCTTAACATACATATGACCCTGAGTTCTATTCCCAGCACTAAAGAGAAGGATATTAAAAGAAAAATATAGTATGTATTCATTTACATATGCTTTCTTTCACATGACTTAAGTTTAAACACAGAAAATGCTGACCACACATGAATCAATAATTGAGTTAATTCTGATCAATTTTAAAGAGTAATTTAGAAGTGAAAATGATGGCTTAGGTATTTGTGTTAAAGAAACCAAAGCAAATTTATCCTACTATAAGGAGAAAGCATAATATATTTGTGCTGCTGAAAGCAGAAAGAATATCTGAAAGAGGAATGCAGAGCTTAGTTAAGGAGAGAAGTGTGTAATTCCGGTCAAGACAACAATTAAAGCTCTTCCACTAACGCATTCAACAATCACTGTATTTAAGACATTGAGCATCAACATAAAATAAAATTTTGAAATGATTAATTTAGACATAAACATACAATAAATTCAGGAAATGTTGCCACTGTTTTTTTAAGGTTCACATGTATCTGATTTTGGTTCCCACTTACTCTTTTCAGACGAATATTTAAATAATTTGACTGTGACAAGCCAAACTGTTTTGAGACCTCATTGAAAGTCAAATGAAAACATTAATCAAATGCAAAAATATTCCAGTCAGGCGTAGAAATGCTGCAGGTTAGAAGATAAAAATGTTGCCTCTGAGAAAGAAAATCAATTGATTTAGAAAATATGCATTGGTTCAAATCTACATGGTCAGTACCAACTAAAAATCACTAGAATTTCAGGGATTTGTGTTTTTCTTGAGAATTATCAGATAGTATCAGGCCATGTCTATGTTACAAAACCAGTTTGTTTAACTTTTCACCTGAGTAAATTAGAGTATCAGATCCAAGAATTGATTGCTTTTCTTTTTTATTTTTTGATAGGCTTTAGTAATTTGCATGGAATAATTATCTATACATAAAATAACCAAGCTAGTCACTTGGGAGTATTAGTCTTACCTGAGCAAAAGACCGACTTTCACCTATTAAATGCAGCAGGATTATTCCATACTAAGTGAGAGCTACCTTCTGATTTTTGCTATGAATTCAATAAAGTGAGTTCCTTCAGTAAGGCACCCTTGTATGCTGTGTTCTTATTCAGTCTGAGTGATTTTGTTGTGTGAATCTAAATGACTGTATATCCCTAAACTTTGCACTCTATGACAATATGCATAACAACACATCTGTCATTTACCCACTGAGTCATTTAGTGATTTATCTCTTTAAGTCATTTTGTCATTACATATTTATAAATGCTACCATATAGAGTTATGAGGATTTAATTAGATTAAACCTGCAAAACATCAAATTCATTGTCTGGCACAAAGGTACATTAATAGATATTATTCTTATATTCTTTAATTTCTTTTTCTTTTAGGAGCCAAACACGTTGCTAAGCCTTAAGAATTAAATGCTGCAAAATTCACAGAGTTCCTTCTGATCAGCATTGTGTGTACCAGGGAGTAAGATCAAATCCAAAAGCAATTTCAATGTGCTTTTCTGAGACAAGAAAGGACACAGATGTGGGAACATGTGGGTGGCCTTCCTGGAGGAAGCACTGGGTAAACAGGAGTGAGCCAGGATAGTGTGGAAAATGAATGCACCTTGAGAGCACAGCGAAACAAATCAGAGACACAAACTTAACTATTGCATGGTTCCTCATATTTGAGAAATCCAAAATTATATACATACATACATAAAAGAAGAAAATAAAAGCTAGAAAATAAGAAGTAGGGAGACAGATGTTTCTCAAATGGGAAGGAGACCAAGAGAGGGAGGGACGGGGGCGGGAGGAAAGGAAAGTGGATGTAAAAAGGAATGAAGTGTGTTACGTACATATACTAACTCCCCACAAAGAATGTAAACAGGATGTACTACAAATATGTGTTAACAAAAGATAGCCAGTATCACACACAAAAAGGTATTCTAAATATACTTTTTCAGACAGGGGCCACAGGTGCAATTCAAGTAAGAAAGGCAAATATTAACACAGCACAATTCTTGTTTTCTCTCTACTGCTTGCAGTGCTGAAGAACAAGTTTGGTAAATAACAGTTTTCCCCCTCATATTTAGGAAACAAGCAGACAAACAAACAAATAAGAACTTTGTGAAGCTAACGGGTGATTAATAGAAGTTCAGAGCTAAGGGGCTGCCAGGAAGGCCACCCTTGTCTCAAAAGATGATGACATGGAATATCTTTCTTATTCTTTGTGTGAAATGAGAAAAAAGAAATTAAAGGGATAGAAATAAAAGAGTCTATAATCTATCCTTTTCTTACAATTCTCAGCAATTCAGGTGACCCACATGAGGTTAAATCTTTCCACACCATAGACAGTAAAGAGTCTATTAAGATGTGTTCCATTCCCACAGAAAAGGGTCACTCAACATCCTTGACCCTTCACTCTGAATAGATTTAATGAAAGCCCACTGATATTTTTAAGAATTTAGAAAGGGGATTTCCCTCTCCGGTGAAAAGAAGACAGAGACCATCGTGTCCAGACCCTATTTCATCTATGGCAACCCACATGCTTTTCAGTAACTTTTTGTAGGTTGTTAAAACCATTAGATGAGGGCTTTGGTGTCGGAGAATACTGTTTTTCACGTTCAAGGCTTGAAACGTAACAAGTACAAAGACCATCCCCTCCCCCGCGCCAGGATTAGAGTTCTAATCATTGGAGAGGCGTTCATGCTCTTTTCTTCACAATGGTCAAGGCAAGATTGAGAGCTTTTCAGGAAAGGAGTATGTTGTTCCCTGCACCATTTAGTCACTACAAAAGCTTTCACTGTCAATTGGAAAAAGATAATCCAGATGACTCTGTACATAGTACTGACTGCAGCTGTAAGCAAAATTAATTGTAGTCTAAGGCTTTCTGGCTACTCTGCTGAATGTGATTAATATTAATTTTATACAAATTTCTTTCATAGAATCTTTCTCTAAAGTCCTTTACGGTTGACCTGGGACCACGGTTGATCAGAAAGGTTATCTCCGTCAGTGTGCAGGCGTGGGCATCATTATTTGAGTCACAAGATAAGAATAGAGTAGCATAACCACAGTGATGACATAGAAAGAAGAGGGATAGAAATGAGACACACTGATTATCGCATGGCATTCAAGAAGGTGGAATGGAAGAAATTCTTCCTTTATTCTTACTTTGGAGGGAAAGTCAGGAAGCGGTCTTTTCAGTGCGAATCTTGAAGACATTAAGACATTCTCCCCTGCTCCTTAGAGTGCTGGTTGAGTGGCTGAGTGAGCCAGGTGGACAAAGGGAAAGAGAGCTGCTGGACATAGAGATGCCTCTCACATCCTCTGTAAAAATAGGGTCTTTCTGTTTTAAATTTTTGAAATCTAGAAGGTGCTTCTGCACATGCCTCCCCTTCTTCACCACTATGTTTGTGATTGCTGAATAACTGAAGAACTGCTGTTTATATTGTGCTTAAATTTTAAGAGTGAAACTTTAGAAGAATCACTAAGAAGGATTTTGAGTGATCAAATAACTTTGTCAACTCTTGGCTACATGTTATGCAGTTTCTGTTTCAGCTCTGATTCTACCTACTGGATACTGAGTCTCTGGTGCAAGTTCAAACTGTGAGGGGTTGACAGGTCGCTAGGAAGGCAGTTGCATGTTTTGAATTCTCCTGCTCTATATCACAGAAAAAGAATTTACAAACAATCCAATTATCTCCCACATGTTTTTGATAAGAGGTTATCCTGGTGAGATATTATAAGCAAAGCTGTGACAGTAGATTAGAAAGGAAAGACAGTCCCTTAGAAGGATTTAGTTCAGTAAATGAAATTGGATATCCAAAGTATTAAGTAGTAGAATATTTCAGGAAAATAAAGGGAAATGATGGTAAAGTATTCTCTCATTTAAATCCAATAAGGCAGGTATAATTATTACCATAAGCACTTTGTCAAGCAAATTTCCCAAGAATCAAGTAAGATATGGCATAGTTGGGATTAAAGTGTGAAAGTGGCTTTAGATCTGTGCTCTTGACTCATTCATTCTCTGATCTTTCAAGAGTGGAATTCCACCAACACAGATCCCCGGCTATAGTCATGCTGCAATACAGTTAGAGAAAACAAGTACTTTTTGGAGGGCTGCTTTCTCTCAAGGCTGATAGAGAAGATTTAGAAATAGAAAATATTCGAAGAGGCAACACTGTTCACAATTATCTGTGTGTTTTGCTGGGCCAAATTCAAGATAAAGCTAGCTACAAGAGACTTCATCAACAGGAAAGAAATATCCACCTATTAAGACTGCTCCTTATTTGTTAGCTAGCAATTTGGACCCTGAGCCCCTACTGAAGTTGCACCGAAACTTCAGGATTTTGAGACCACACAACATTAAAGAATCTTAGTGAGATAGGGTTGCAAATGATGAAGAAAGAATGCACAGGTGCTATAAACCTGCATTAATATTAAAAGACAATCATGGTCCCCCACCCCCACCCAAGAAATGAGAGCAGAAAGAAATGAGGCCACACAGAGGAAAGCTTTTGTTGATATTTTCAAAAGGCAACTTTACACTGGTCGTATCTCCAAAGAATGGAAAGTGGCATTGGAAAGAACCAATCACACCAGAAAATCATAGGCCAGTACATTCATCACCAGTCAAAGGGAAACACTGGAAAAGTCTCAGGATGGGCTCATCAGGGTAATCACTTCTGCTGCTCTGCACTCAGCCCGTGTAAGGAAGGGACACAGTGAGAGGAAAAGCACTGCTGGACCCTAGTGTCAGAATTCTTAGTGTATGACTCTGTCGTATTAAGGCAAGAAGCAGCAGAGTGAGCGTTTTACTGCAAAAAATACTAGATCTTTATAGCAAATGAAAATGGATCTTGGCACCACAGAATTTCTATTTTTGGACGAGTTGTTTCTGATTTCCAGTGCTCTGGATTCTGTTACACATGCAGATATATTTATTTGATCACTCACAAAATCTTGTTTAGAGTTTCTAAATCACATGGTTGCTTGGAACTCACCTCCACGAGCTGAGATTCAGGAATTTACCTAAGGGGATGATTATAACATAAGCCTTCATCGAAGAGAAGAGATTTGACCAGGTTTGTGCAAGTGATATGGTAATGTGGGAGAAGTCAAAGAGTTTTTCCCTAATTTAAATATGCCTATTTTAATTTAAAGGGAGTATGTGTCTAAGGGAATTTACTTAATGGGGTGTTAAGTAAGAGCACTAATTTTAGAATTAGTGAATGTAGCCAAAATTAAATGACATGATCTAATGGAGGCAGCTGATAAAGGAAGAACATTTTAAATGGCCCTGGGAGGAAATTTTAGCTATTTTTGCCAGGGTACAAAAAGAACAACTCAGGACCTCACAATATTATAGTAGTGGAGTAGGAAAGTGTGAGGGCCCAACAAATTTGGTTCAGGTGGGTAAATTAAACTAAACCGAAAGTGATACAAAAGTTTAGAACATAAAAACATGATCCTCAAGCTGAGGATTAAGTGAGGAGGCAGCAGTAAATTAACTCACAGAAAATCACATTGAGTTTGATGGCATTTTGTTTAAATAATGGACAGGAATTTGAGACTCAGAGAAAACTCACTTCTTCCTAGAGCAAAGAACAAACAGAGTAACTTCCAATGTACGCAGAGTATGTCAGACTTGGAGATGGAAATTATGATTGAATATTAACATTTGAAGCTCTTTTGCAGGAATAAATAATTTCACTAAATAATTAGGAAATCCCTTCCTCTGGATGTGCTAAAACAAGGCTTCCTGAATACAATGATCATATCCTTTCTGTGTTTTAATACAAGAAAACTGTGTGTTAGAGTCTGTTGTCAATGAAAGAGTGAAAATCAATATATGACTTACGCTTTTGAATTTATACAACATATTCATGCTACTATTACACTATATATAGTTACCTATTTTCTTTCTTCTTGAGCCATATTTTGACTCAGGGACATTATTCTCATACTCTTAAAAACTATTTTTACATTTTTAACTTTACTAACAAAAATGAAGGAGAAGACTTATTTCGATAGTAATTCAGATATTATATGCCTCATTAAGTAGTTTTCACTACATTTCCCAATTAATGATATAATTTTGTAAGTTGTGAAGATGTGTTTACAAACTAAAAACCATTTAGTGTGCAAGTAACATTACTCTTGTGCAACTGATCCACGCAACATTAGTCCAGTCTTCTTGATTATTGCCGTTATCCCCAAAACCTGCTACCTGTTATCTCCCAAGTAACAGGGGCCCACATGGCATACCCTGCTGGCTGCCACCAAAACTAATTTCTAACTCTTCTGAGTGCATATCTAGCTTGTGGTTCCCAGCATCCTACAGAGTCAGGGATAGTCCTGTGACTGGGTTCTGGCCAAGAGATGTGACTACAACAGACGAGCGCCAATCTAGTGTCTGGTCCAGAAGACATATCATGCACAATAGATTTATTTTTGTCTCATTTGTGTTCACTTGAATGGATGCTGGAAGTCATATGTTAAAGATTCATCCTTAATCATCTCATATAGGAACTGCCCCAACATTACTGAAAGCAGTAGTGACAGTGATTGCAGTTGATCCCTTATAAAAATACTCATTTGAATGTATGAAGTAAGATTGTAACTGTGGAATTATAGGCAATGCTTAAGCTCTGAGGTGCTAATATCTAAGACAACCCATTGTATATAATGAGTTAACTTCTTTACATCCCAAGTGACAGTTTTTCCCATTTTTGGAGAAAATTGAAGTGTCCCTTAACCCACTTCCCCTGGAGTTTAATTCCCTTAGAAGTTCAGTTTCAAAAAACTGGAAGCATAGAAAAATATGGAAATGTGTCTGTTTACATGCATGTGCCTTAATATATACTACATGTGTATGCATTTCTATGACTTTCTCTGGATATAGGTATCTATTTATTACAAGTTGAGCATCTCTAATCCAGAAATTCTAAATCTGAAATGGTCCAAAATCCAAAGCTTTTTGGACACCACAGTGATGGACCTGAGCTCAAGATGTTTTGAATTTTGGAGCATTCTGGATTTCAGGTTGGATATTCTCAGCTGATAAAATCTATCCAAAATTGTATGAGTCTGAGCTATTGGGGTCTGTACCTAGATCCCCAATCTCCCAAATGAGTGCACAGCAAAGGCCCAAATAACTGAGACAAGCAGTACAATCCTTAGGGCTCCAGGAGGACCAAGATTCACTGCAGAGTTCGTAACTCTGGTGGCTGAGTCGAGACTTCCTCTGGGGGACCCGTATTTATTTATAACAAGGAAGAGGTTGAAGTGAAAAATGCAAGAAACCAGAGCAGGAACTTGGGAGGGGTTCAAGGACCCCTCCAAGCAACAGATGATGTGAATTAAGAGTCTCCGGGTGTCCTCAGCTGTGGCCCATCCTCCCCCCCCAGGCATCTCCTCACTCTCCGTTCAGCCATGCCCGGGCCACGCCACAGCCTTTAGCTTCAACAACTCCAACACAGAATCTATTCAAAACCTCTAAAACTCTGAATCTAAAACACTTTAGGTCTCAAGCATTTTGGGTGAAGAATGCTCAAGACCTGAGCATATAATTCTATGTTCTTCTAGCATTTGCAGCCTTAAATACCCACGTAAATGGTTGTAGACTGCAAACTACATTATGTTGAAAAGTTTTTTTTGTGTGTCTGTTACCTGTGAAGATTCTACTCTAGTATAACTCATGAATTATGAGTTAAATGTTTCAGAGCAGCTTTGATATTGATGCCACAATTCACAGGGAAACTGATGATTATTGGGGCTACTCTGGGTCATATATACCATGGGCTATGGATCTCTGACTTCTGCATTAATGAATGAATGAGTGACTACATTTCATTTAAAATGATGATTTTCAATACACTTGGAATTACAATGTTATTTGATTCCCTAATAATTTCATTCCAGTCTGGCACCAGAGGAGGATAATATTAAGTGAAAAATAGTTAAAAGGACTAATTGGCTCAGACCACAAGAGGGTTCTCAGGCTTGGCTACATAATAGAATCACTGCGAGTGATTTCTCTCAAAACATGATGTTCAGGTCCCAGGCCTACAAATATTTTTTTTTTTTTTTTTGCACCGGGGATCGAACTCACAACCTCGCGCCTGCCAGACAGGCGCTTAAGCCAGTGAACCAAACTCCTGGCAGGCCTACAAATTCTAATCTAATCAACATGAAGAGTTTTCTTAGTTCTATTAGAGATTCTGGGTAGTCAGAACTGAGAACCACTGCCCATATCATATCTTCTTTTTGCTTGATGATCAACATTACATGCCAATCTTGTTTAAAAGTATAGATTCTCAATCCCAACCTAAGATACTCTGAATCAATCCATTCAAGGAATGAGTTCTTTGAATCTATTTTTTCTTAAATGAAGGCCCACATCTAATCGTACAATCAGGGAAACATCACTTTTTATTCTGAGCTGTATCTCAGAGGATACATAGTATAGACTCTGGAACTTATGGAGCATTCAATAACTATTTTATATTAATCTATTTAAATTTAAAATGAAAATGAATAAAACTAATTGCAAAACTTTAAATGTCTCCTGTGATGACTGGTTTTATACTAGCAAATCAAAACAAACAAACAAAAAAAACAGTACTGTCAAGGACTTCACAAACTCTTCAGTGGGTTTTTTTGCTTTTTGTTTTTTGTTTTGCAGGATGTCAGTAAGTACTGTAATATAGTCAGCTCATTGGTCTGCATGTGGGTATCTAAAGTCTTTTCAAAATGTTTTTTGGCAGTGGATGCCAAGTTCTTTCTGTATAATCACTTAATAGAAAAACTACAGTATAATCTTATACAAGCTGAGAATTACAATTGTACCTAATAAGTAATCAGAAAAACAATAAATATGTTATTTTACTTGATTGTTGCATTTTTCTAAGTTCATGGGTTTTATATTTTATAACAATTGAATGGTGAAGGGATATGTCAACCTGAAACAGGTATTAATATTTCTATCAGTATTTTTTCTTTGATATTTCTTAAAATATTCACTAATTTAGCTGAATGCCATTTTAAAAATTAAGATTCTTCTAGTCCTGTTAAGATTTGTTTTCTTAATTATCTGTCATTCATCTTTGGAATGTTTGTTGTTTTTAAATTATCTCTTATTATTTTTCTTTATATTGACCAAAATACACTGACACTCAGAAATAAACCCTGAGTCCTTCTCCAATCTAACTAATTAGTTGTGTTTTATAAAAGCAAGTATTTGTGTGTATGAAGATATTGTGGAATTTTTTCCAACTTGCTGCCATATAAGAAAACAAATGAGGGATTTAGAGTAGTAAAAATGACCTTAGTGCACTGCTTCACAACTTATACAGTTTCCATACCTGTTTCTCACTGAAGTATCCTGGCTGGTTTGTAAAGTAGCAGACACTGCTTCATTTGCTATGGAGTTGTTAATTAGACACTGTAGCCTTATCCAGAGAGATCATGCACTCCATCCCTATATACTTGTAGTAATGTTTCTGTTCGAGGTCAAACAATTTGGAAAATGTACTTTCCCACGAAAATCCAGGCAACTTCTGATATTAAGTTAAAAAGTTTTAAAAGACTACGGCTATAAACCATGACTTCTAAGTTCAAGTGTCACAAAATGAATGCATAAATTGGGCTAGGTGCAAGTTGATAGGTGCTAGGGTGCATGGCAAATTAGTGCGTTTCTGCTCGAAGCTACATTTTAAAAATATTTCAACTCTGTGGGTCAAACAAATCATGTCGACATGCTCTGTTCCTCACCAGCACAACATGGGGTTTGGAAGAAGAAATAAAGCAGAACACAGAAGCATGAGATTAGATGTGAAAGGCTTAGGTCACAGGAATTGAATCTACTAACTACTGAAGAACCGAGATCACATTTGATAAATATTATTGATGTCCATCCAAGATTAACAGCATCCTTCCCATTCCATCTCTCTCTCAAAGTTTTGTCATTGTTGCAGCATTATATAGTGTTAACAAGCACTGTAAGAGTTAGCTTTTCAAATCTGTATTCTTCTGTAAAATGGAGATAATAACTATAGCACGGAGTTGTAGTTAGATTAAATGAGCATGGCAAAGTCTTAGCAGGACTCCTTTCACACTGCGAGTGCTAAGTAGATGGTAGGTATTATCATTATTCTCTTGATCACTGAAGGAATGACTTCCTTACTCATTCCTTGAACTTCTCCTAGTATACACTAAAGGCAAAAATTAAGCTTTAAACAGTGCAGTAAGAAGCCCCAGAGAAGCTTTTCTTTCCACGGAGGAAAGTAGGGTTCTTTCCTTTCACTCACGTAATTTAACAACTCCAAATACAAAGACGGAAGTGTCCCTTCTCCGTGGGCTGATCAATGCTCTCACGATAGCCTCTTTCCTTTAGAATTATCAAAGATACTGGGTAAGTTACTCAGACTCCACACGCAATAAGCCATGCTTGTACCAGCCAGGCCAGTGTTCCTAGAAAACATTCCTATGAGCTTCCCAATAATTTGGTTCTGCCAAAAATACACCGATGAAGCACCTTCTCTGGGCACTATACTCAGTTATGGAAAGAGTTGTGATCTTGAAGCCCTGCCTTTGTGGAGCGTGGGAGAACCACAAATGTCAAGAGACAGTGTCAATACAAAGACAGGTGAGTGTTGGAGATTCTCACACACTAACGTGAAAGTGTCAGCGAGACTTTCAAAGCACTGTGGAAAAGCCAGGGTTAATATGTTGTGAAAAGAATGAGAAAAGATTCATGCCCATTCTTCAAAGTCTAGATTTAGCTCCATATCCTCCAGGAAGCATTCCACTCCACTTTGATCTTTTACTTACATGAAATCCTTTGAAAGTTGCTATTTAATCATTTTGGCCTTTAATCATTTTCTACCTAAAGTGGAAATGTAGTTGTTCCCTGGATATATAACCTGTATACCCAGCTAGATTATAGGAAGCTCTCTGAGGGATAGGACCCATGCTTTTTGAGCCATATATATTGCTGTACTTGCATTAATCTGAAAAACTGAATGGCTAACATTGTTACCTGATTAAAGATTGTTAGAAAATAGTCCACATCAAATGCAGTAGATGCAGCAGTTCAGACTCTGTATATGGAAGGCACCCATGTCTGAAGAATTTTTGGTGCAATTTTAGCATTCACATTAGAATGGAGGCAGCAAAAATGGTAAAGTTAAGCCTGTATCTGTTTCCTAATAAATATCCTATTTTCAGTTTTAATCCACATTTACATTTTTGACTTTGCTGCATGAATGATGCTAACAACTTGAACTTAGAGGACAGCAGGATGTACATATAATTACTCCACAAATAAAGAGAGATAAAATGTGCAGTGCTTCAATGTGACATGCAGAATTGGCTGGGATGGCAAAGTAATAATCCTCAAATTTAAAATTATGAGCTTGTATTATGCTTCTTTACCATCTAAATCTGTTTCCTATATATTGTTATTAAAATTCAAACAGAAATATATTTATTAACATAAATATTTGTTTTGAGAAGAGAGGTAAAGTGGAAAAGCTAATAGCTAATACTGAAATGACTTTTATTTAAAAACCACTGAACGTCACAGATAGACTGAGTCCCTTATTATTTATCTGGTATTTAAGATTTTACCTCTCTCGTGTCTGATTTAGTCCATTTTCTCTCATTTATACTTCCCACGAGTAGGAAATTCTGCTTTTAATTACTTCTCATCTAGTCTACTGCAACAGCTGCCTCACCAGGTTCTTGATTTTTCCCTTTCAAGTTGATCTTTTATGAGTCGCTAGATTAATCTTTCCGTAATGAAGCTTCCGATTTGTGATTTCCAGCCCAAGCATCCTCAGTGCCTCCTCTAGCAAACAGAATGTATAAACTTAGTCCAGCACGCACTGATCTCTGTGTTCTTATTCCATTTTCTATATTTCCTTCCTAATCATCTGATTTATTAAATGTATTTTGTACATTAAAATGTCATTATTCATTGTTACCATAGATGCTTTCAACTTTCTAATCTCTATTGATTTTACTAAGGCCTTCCTGAAGCCAAGATGCTCTTCCTAATTATTTCTGTCCTTCAGAATCAGCTCATGTGTCATCTCTTCCATGAATTTGTCTCTTAGCTTTTCAGAAGTAATTAATATTCTTTCTAAAATTTATAGAAAATTTCACTCTTTCTTTGACAAAATCTGTCATTTTATACTATACAAATATGTAGTTAAGTGTTTTTCTCTGCCATTAGAATGTTAAGCTTCTTGAAAGTACAGTCCATGGCAGTTATACTATGGTGTCAAGTGTAAAGGTTTAAACACAGAAGATGTCCAAGTAGCTATTGAACAAATGACTGAACAGAATGAATCCATTAATATGTACTGTTACAGAATTCTGAAGTTTATATCAAGTACTATTTACAAGGTCTCTATGAACCTTGTTGACCATCATGAAAAAATCATGCAAGTTATTTACGTGTAAGTTACAGTCTGACTTATGAAATAAGCAACCACTTATCAGTACAGTAAGTTTGTTTATATCAGCATTACTATAACATGTAAGTAATACATTGCTCTGCTTTATGGAGGCCACAATTTCACTTAGCTCCATTATACTCTTATGGGACCACTTGCCCGTCATTGGTAGAAACATTGACTGTACTTAGCTAGTGAATTTTACAGCTATCTTTTTTTTTATGGGTTTGGAAGATCTCTCAGAAATGGTTATACAGCTTTCTATTTCTGTAAAAATCTAGTGGCAAAACTTTCTATTGATTAGGCCTATGCTAGCCTGTTCTGTTACCGACAGAGTAGGGAGAAAAGCCTGATGTGTAATAAATCTAAAATGTTTCCTCATTGAGTCTGTCTTAGATTCTGTCTCAGTTACTTTTCACTCATTGTTGAGACAAAATAGCTGATGCCCAAAATTAGGGGAGAAAGGGTTAATTTGTTACAGTTCTTGGGGCTTTCAGTCCATACTCAGCTGGCTGAAAGGCAGTGTGGCATGGCTGAGGGGCAGCCATTCATGGCAGCAGCAAACAGTGAAACGCAAACTGTGGGGAGAGAAGAAAGACACGCCTTCTTCCCACCCTTACACTGTATGTCGGCTCCACCCCTAGCCAGGTGCAACACTCATATGGTCAATTCCAGCATTAGACAACAAATTGATCACAAATGCCAGACTCAGCCCTGTCCATGATTACATGAGGCTTAAATGGGGGCCATCTGAGCATATTATAACAGATTCCCAGTCAGTTATATAATTGTAAGTTATTATTTAGAAAAAAATACCTGTTCAAATCATGGTGTATAATTGGTTGGGTCAGGTTATGAAGGCACTCCATACCTTTGGCAACATTACTGCAATAATTAACTTGGACTGCAAATCAAGAACCCTAGAGTGTAAGAAATAGATTTAATGGAGATGAAATGGCTAAAATTAATATCATATATTTTTAAAGTAATCAAAGTGTTCATATGTTTTTTATAAAACTGTGCAATTTCATCCGGAGTTCAGTTTACTGAAGTTAAGGTAAAAATCTAACAAATCTGAGAACAGAGACTTTATGCATCAGAAAATGCTTAATTATAGGTCAATTTAGATATATAAAATCTTTTGCTAAAACTATTATACTTACTTTTCTAATTCATTTGTAATAATGCATATACACTCTCTTTAATAATATAAAATTGACTCCAGTTCAATCACCAAATGAACCCACATTCTAATTATTGTATACATAGTTGTAAGAAATGAGTTCAAGTAAGACTTGTGCAAAACTATTCTTTTTTCATATTTATAAATATTCTGTCCGGGACTATAGCTCGGTAGTACAACACTTGCCTGGTAAGCGTGAGGTCCTGAGTTTGATTCCCAGTACCAATAAATAAATACATAAATAAATAAATGCACAAATATTCTGCCTCTTGATAATTATTTTATACTGATCCCACATATATCTGTGCTATTGGTATGTCCAATTTAGCCTAAGTATTATAAGCTTCAGTTGCCAATCAAACTCATTAGATTTGTTATCTTCAACTGACTTCCTGTTATAAAATCAATAAACCATTTCTATTGCTTTACATAAAATAATTAGGCACAAATTATTGGCCATATTTAAGATACCACATTCACTGACTCTCAGAGGGTTAAGAAGGTAAAGGCTTATCCAATCAGAAAGCCTCAAAGGAGGTGCCAAGGTGATTCCAAGGCTAAATCACTGCAAGAGCTCAGCACCTCTTCTGCTCATGAAGGAGGGAGAACAGAGAATCTCCTGAGATGTACTGAGTGACAATGGCAAACTGGCTGGGATCATTTAAGCAAACGCCTACAAACTGAATTACACAGAGATGACTGAGCTGGCAAAGAATGGGCACCTCTCTGCTAAAGTATCCACATCTGATTGGAGCAGTAGGTGTTGGCTGGGAAACTGGAAATGGCAGCAACAGGAAATTCCCATCAACAGATGGTTGTAAACAAGGGGTCAGCCATGCATGGGCTTCACAAAGGTCACAGCTCCACCTGGGAGCAAATGTTTTCCATGTGCTTGCTTGCTGTTTTATGGCAACTATTTCATTTCTGCATTGTTCTTTATATACTTTCCCAAAAGAACCTAAAATTGTTAAAAAATAAACAAACACATATTATCTTGAGTGCAGAAATTAAAATAGGTTACCTGAGCTGATAATCTCATGAAACTCAATTTCTGAGAGCTGAAGATGAAAATATGAAGGCGATCCAGTCCTTAAAAGGAGAACATCTGCCTTCTCTGCAAACAGGAATTGTCTTTTTATTTTTTTTTTTATGATAAAAGGCACACATGTGAATGGATACACACATACACACATATGCTGAACCAAAATCATGATTCCCTGGTGACATTTAATTTTCTAACTGTAACCAACTACTTGGAGATGATAAAACCTTATCACACATGATCCTGAACCACCTGCCTTAAAAGCACGTTCATCTTCTGTCTCAGTTGCTCACCCTTTGTTATCAGGGCTATGGTTTTACTGCTGATCTAATCATTAACCAGTCTGCATGACACGGCAAAGCTACAGTACAGTATAGACATGGTGATAACGGTTCTTATCAGTTACTTCAGCCTGTATCAATGGACTAAGTCAAATATTGACAAACTAAACTGCTGTGGAATGCCAGTGAAATGCCAGGAAGCAAACACTTAAGTCATATGAGGACACACACATACAAAATAGCTTTTTAAAATTTCAAATTCCAAGTAGTGAAATATAAACTTAGAGTGGAATCCTATTTTGTACTTTCCAAGTCCAGTGGTTTTTAATTTCAACATTACAGAGTTACATTTTTAAAAATTCACAAAATATTACTTATTTGCAATGGTTTTTGAAAAATAACTTTCTTCAAATACTTTTCCAAGCAAATTCATTCTCAATTCTTCTAAAATATTAATATTCCTAATGATAGTCTAATAAAATACAAATCTCTAAATAGCTATAAGAATTTGATCTTTCTCATTTGAAATTTTCACAGCTATATCTTCATGAACCAAAAGGTCATAAAAAATATAGTTAATTATCAGCACAGTCTGCAATATTACTTATGCTCATAAAATAGTGATCATTTGTAATGTACAAAACAAGCTGGAAAATTATCACATTTAGGCAAAATTATCTTAATAAAATGTAACAATTCTTCTGCTAATAAGTACCTTTTGTCATGTTTTTTATCTTCCCCAAAGGGTTGAAACAGACACATAGGAGCCATCTAGAAATCAAATTATATTATAGAGTCCAATATAGCAATCACTTTTTTTTTTACTTAAACGTTCAACATCATATACGTGTGTGTGCATGTGTGTGTGTGTGTGTGTGTGAGATAAAACCAAGGAAAACTGTAGTTTAAGGTCCAAATGTTTCTCAGGCTATTGAAACTGCGTTAAGTGTTCAGTTGAAAATTTCTTAAAATGACTAAAAGGAAAAATCCAAGTTGCAGCCATCTTCATCAGATTTAATTTGTGTCTTGATCTGAATATTTTCTGCCCTGCCTTGATAGGTTACTGAAACAGAAAACGAGTGTTCTCAGTTTACCCAGGCCTTGCCCAGCCTTGCACACTCCCTGACCAGGGAATGTAAAACTTGGAGGAATTACAGATTGATGAGGTAGAAAATAGCCTAAGTGGAGGATTCTTTATATTTAGACTCATCCAGTTGTAGATTTTCTGAAAGTAAGGCCAGTGTGACATAGCTATATCCTAATCCCTAGCTCTAGAATGATAATATTGGCAACACAGGTTCACCTGTAGGTACAATGTATCACAACAGTAAAAAGTGAACCCAACAGTGGCTGAGAATATTCATTCAGGACAGTTCATCCTGAGATCTTTTGTAAGGCTTCAAGAGTGTGACAACGGCACTGTGTCCTCTATGAAAAGACAAAACAACAAAATATCTTAATTTTGGCTTGATTTATTCAGCAATCCACAATTCAAAAATTAATTGGAAGTGTTTTATAATAGAAGGTATATATTACAAGATCATATACTGCAACAGAAACTTCTTACTTTCATTCATTTATCCAAAATAATTTATTAAGGTTTGACTGTATATGAAGTATTTGCTCAGCCACCAGTGATAGGTACTGATGACAGAAAGAACAAAGTCCTACATAGGAAATGGTCTTATACTTGAGAAACTTGCAACAGAGTTGAATGAATAATTATAAGAATGACAAGAACAATGACAATTTCTAAATAAAAAAAAAATCAAAGGCTATAACAGTATATATAGCAAAGGCGTAATTAAAAGGGTGAAAAGCACATACAGTAATCAAGTAGAGACACTGATGCGATTACTACATTTGGTTGGCAATTACAATGTGACATGGCACCAAGATAAGTTACATAAGTCCTTGTGGTGGAAATAGCTGGATGCTCATAGACAATTCTACTCTTCTTTTATGGGGTGATTTGATCCCTGGGAAAGGCTGCCCATCCATGAACCCCATTTTGCTGCCTACTTTGCATCTAATTATGACTTTGTAACATATTTTCAAAAGGGAATATAAACATAGATGATGTCACTTCCAAATCCAGGCTTTAGGAAACAGGGGAACCTTCCGTAGTCTCCCCATGCGAAACATTCTGAGGCTCTATGATGGTGATGGTGAACCTTTTAGAGCTTTCAGTGATGCAAGCCTCCCACTGTGGCACACATCCCATAAATTTCCCAAAATTACTAGGGGCTGCAAATAGCTAGCACCTGACCAGAAATGCCCATCCTGGAATGTTATATGATTAAGAAGTGCATTTCTCTTATATAATACCATCAACATTCTGAGGCTAATTGCACTAGGCACATTATTTTTTTCTTTTTCCTAAAAATGTTAAATGTTCCCCTAAGTAAGTCATTGATTTTCAATAGGGTTAAATTGTAATATTATTTTATGCATTCACTATAAAAATATCTACTGAAGTTAATTTACAAAAAGAAAAAGCCAACTTTATGACCTTAACCAAGAGATGTGTGAATTGCAATAGCATCCATTGTACAAAAGGCAAACCTTAGAAACTGAAAAAGCAGCAGTGGTTATTCATTACAGTGGTTAATATTGCTTCAATCCACACCACACTAACGCCCAGGGCATATGCTAGCAGTGGTGCTCACTTATCAGGCCTAAATTCAAGTGAAGAGTGTAGACAAGTTCATGTGATGGGGAAACTGCTGTGCATACTACAACTAAAAGATTCAAAAATTCCAATACCATATTATTTTAAAATATATATAGTTCTGTGATAGCAACTGATCAAATCTATAGCAAAACTTACATAGCAACTGTGCATCCTGTAAATAATAATTAAACTAGGCATCTAAGTCCGATTATCATCTTTAGTTCCCTATTCATAACCGACTCATCTCTCTTTTTCTCAGCTTGTAGTCCTAGGTTATGGTAGGATAATAGGGCCCAGCCCCATTAGCACTGTTTCTCTGGGATGTTGTGCACTCACAATCCAGGAAACCTCAAGATCTGAATGGCAGACAGAATTCTAAGGGGAGAAGTGAATGGGTAGAGCTCATTGATGATGTAAAGTCCCAGGGTAGGTGTAGCTAATAGCTATGCTACATCCACGACAGGACAGAAAGCTACTGCAACTGGAGCTTGGCAAACAAGGGTCAACGGCACAATTTGGTTGAAGATGCAGGTAAGTGCACAGCACGTGCAGCGGTGCTTCTCAGACTCTTCCATGTGAGTAAGCATCCCTGGGAACACAAGACAAAGCACAGAGTCCTAAACCCATCCCCAGAGAGTCTGACGGAATGGGTCCATAGGAGGGCCCGGGTGTCCACTTTCTAACAAGGGCCCTGGCCAGCAGCCCATACTTTGGATACTAGTGACGTTGAGCTTCAAAGTTTAGGATAAGGAGCTTGGATCTGACTGTAAATCAGACGGGGAACTACTGGGGCAATTTAACTACAGGAGCATTTAACTAGGAAAAGGATATGATTCATTTTACTTTTTAAAAAAGTCCTCATCTATGGATTAGAATGATGACCAATCCTTGGAAGGTTAATGATATAGAAAATAACATATATAATGCGCCTTATACTTGTAACATGTCAATGCACCTTTGGAATCATATCACCACTTTCTTGCCTTAGATTTTTGTCTCAAGAATTATAAATGAACTTGGAATCTCCTTTTGTGGAACTTCAGATAATTCATCTAAATATCAGTGCACTCATTTTCCATTACTGTTTTTGTTAATTACCACAAATGCTGTGACTTAAAAAAAATTAAAACTTAATATCTTATAGTTCTGAAGGTCAGAAGTCCAACATGACTCTCTTTAGGCTATTACCAAAGTGACAGCAAGATTGTGTTCCTCTTTGGGAGCCTGAGGAGAGATTCAGTTTCTTTACCTTTTCCAGCTTTTAGATACCATGTTTCTTCCCTGGGATATTCCTTGGCATGTAGCACTCTCCTATAGCTTGAAAGCAAGCAATATTTGCTGAGTCCTCTTCGTATAACTATGACCTCTACTTCTGTCTTTTTTCACATTAAGGACCTCTGTCGCTTTAGGAAGCTCAGGAGGATAATCCAGGATAACCTTTCTTAGGGTCAGCTGATTAGCAACCTGAAACGTCTTTGCCATGTTAAGGTAGTATATTCACGGGTTCCAGGGGACAAATCCATGACATCTTTCTTAGAGAGATTGTCACTTGTCTACTACACTCAGTTTGATGAAGATATTCTTGTCCCCTGATTGTAAGTTGGTGCTGCCTTTTACTGAGCATCTCCTTTGATAGTCTCAGGATAAAAGTAGTAAGATTAACAACAACAACAATAACAACAACAGAAGACTCTTTGGAATTAAACTATCCCTTCACCTGTCCCTTTCTAAGTTCACGGTTTCTGAGTATTTGTCTGCCCTGCTCCACAATAATTCCACCACTCCCCAGTAGCAGTGGTGTTGGAATCCTTGTTGTTGTTGTTTGAGCTGGAAAAATAAACCACAAAATACAAAACATTAAAATAAAAACTTTGAGCAGAGGCTATAACTCACCAGTACAGCACCTGCCTAGCAAGCATGAGGTCCTAAATTTGATTCCTGGTAGCAAAAAATAGATAAATAAATGAAACCCAATTAAAAAAAAATAAATAAAAACTTTGTCTTATTTCTGATTTTTCTAGAAGTGGTTTCTTCAGGGCAAAGAAAATGCGCAAACCCCTAGCAGTTACCCAAGCACAACAAAGTTTATCTCCGAGTCCACCTCCCTGCCTATCTCAGCCCCTCTGCGGAACTAACTCTGGCAGACTGAGCAGAGCCCCGTGCTTTCCGCAGTGAGGCAGAAAGCTGCCTCCTGAGTCCTCAAGGCCCATGCGAGTTAGTGATCGCAGCCTCGATGTTACCTTTCTTAGCCACGGCTCTCTTGGCTCCACTCGCTCTGAGCAGTTTTAATTTCCTGCCAGCGCAGTGGCACAGCTTGCTGGCATTTTCTTTGGGATGCTTTTCATCAGGAGCCTACTGAGTGCCTGGGTTCTGGCTGATGATAAGAGAGAGGCTGCCAGGAAAATGCCAAGGGGCCCCTTCAGCTCTGGAAGGCATCACAACTTGATTTCCCACCTCCTGCTAACTGTGGGCAAAGGCACCCACATACAGGAAGTGCCCCCCCACTAGAGCTGCTCTGACAAGCCAGGAAGTGCAAAACAACCTGCAAACCACAAGCCCAGATTCCCTACCCTTGGCCACAAGTAGTTAAAGCAGGAAAACACTTCGATGCAGCTCAATAAATGGACTTGTTAAGCCAAATTCCTGATAAAGGAGACACTCAGATAACCAAGGCTTACTAATGGAACATGTCCAGAGATAATCAAACTTCCACTAATTAAATAAAATGTTTTCCTATATCTAAAAATGTGCTATCTACATCCAAGTATTTTACCCAAATAAGAGGTTGCTATGTTATTAGCCTAATGCAGTTATAATAATGATTTGCACTTTCAGAGAATTATTCACTGGAGCACCTGAAGGTTTTGGCAAATGTGACTCCTCTGCCAGCTTGAAGTCTCTTTCATTTCTTGCTCCCCTGTGTACATTCCTCAGATTTGTCATCTTGTGTTCCTGCGCTGCTTACATTAGTTGTATTTCCCCTTCAAACCTTTTACTTTCAACCTAGAGTCACTTCAAAATCTAAGTTCTTAAGGTTACAAGTCACTCCAAAAAGATATTATAAACACAGTTTAGTATTTCTATGATGATCATGCGCACAGCAAAGGTTTCAGAATTATTTAAGAAGCATAATTTTTATTATTTCTCTATAAAGTTTTCTTTTCATCTTCTTCATTTTAGCTTAGAAATAATAAATGCTAATGCTCATCCTTGCTATGAATATCATTACAAGAACCAGATTAAAGGAAGATGATGCTGGTACTAACACCTTCTCCTTGATTTTGTGACTTTGAGAGCCTTTGGGAGGTCTGACAATATGGAGATTTGATCTTGATTATGGAAGCCAAGGAATTCTTATTCACCTCCTATGCCCCACATGCCAAAATCATTGAAGGCGCAGCATGGGCTTTGCTTTATATCCAACTAAAATAATAAAACTTTCACAGCAATGACATACATGAGACTTTGCCAGATATTTTAATATCTTCCCTTCCGATCACGTTAAATACTCACTTTCCAGCAGCATTGAACAGTGAGGTCAGAGAGCGACTTCTGATGTTCGCCCTTCTCTGGTCTATCATCATCCTGGCAGTTCCTCCCCACTAGCAGTCAGGTGAGAAACAACAAAAACTCCTGATTTGCCACATCTTTTTCAGTCTTCAGTCTGAAAGGCGTCGTAACTTTACACTTGAAAGAGGGAACTCCTGTCCCCTTTGACCCATTATTCCTGCTCCTTCATTGTCAAAACCAGAAAAGAATGCTACCAGTATTTCCCCTGGACATATCAACAAGTAGATATGCTTTTGCCAAGATTACACAAATCAGTAAATCATTTCACTATCCTTCTTTCTGTCTTCTTCCCAGTCTGTCTTTCTTTGCTTTAAAAATATTGACCATGCATCTGTCAGGGGCCTTCTTCACTCCCATTCTCCATGAGTACACCATTTTAGATGGTGTCCTTGAATTTTTCACTCATCACTACATTTCCTTTTTACTTTATTAATAGCACTTGTTATTTGTATTTTCTGTTTTTTTTTTTCACTTTTGTCCTGTCTGTTGAACTAAAAATATAAACTTCTTAAGACCAGGGAGATACTATGCCAATGTATTAAAAAAAAATAAAAAGAGTTTTAAAACATTCTTTAAAATCTTCTGTCTTGTGGAGGGAGAGAACCAGGCCTCACGAGGAGATGAACCCCACCTGGAAACCAGCACCATATGTGGGCTGCTGCTAGAGTGGGGACAGCCAGACCCAAGCCTCTCTCTTTGAGTCAGTGCCATTCGCAGACTGCGGGGGGAGAGAACCAGGGCTCACCAGGAAGTGATCCCTGCCAGGAAACCATATCATTTTCACTGTTTTGTTGGGCTGGGTTTTATTCTTTTTTGTTTTGTTTGGTTATGTTAAATCTGATGGCATGAGCAGCTATTTTAAAGATAGCAAGTTATATTATGGTAGCCATTTTGGATTTACTATAGTCTTGTTTTGAAGTCCTCTATTGCACTCATTGTTTTGTTTTTATTGTTTCTATTTTATTCTGTGCTGTTCAATTTTTACTGTGTTTGAAGGTATCTGCAGCTATTTTGAAGACAACAAAAGGCATTATGGTAACTATGGTTGATATTGTAAGATTCTGAGGTCCTGTATCATTTATACTGGCTTATTTTGATTGATTTTGTTCTGGTTTTTTTCCCTTGGTTTTATCCTCTTTAAAATAAAAAATAAATAAATAAAATCTTCTGTCCATTTCTTTGAAGAAATTAAGAAACCTGTGATATTCATTGACATAACCACACAGACAATAG
This sequence comes from Dasyprocta punctata, assembly GCA_004363535.1. NCBI lineage: Eukaryota > Metazoa > Chordata > Mammalia > Rodentia > Dasyproctidae > Dasyprocta > Dasyprocta punctata. The sequence continues at coordinate 6,784 of RJWM01017869.1, read as the reverse complement.
AATTAGTATTCTTGAGAACATTAAATCACCTGATGTCATTTAGTAAAATACAGAATAGAACATTATATCTAAACTGTCTGCAGCCTCTTTTTCTATTTTATTTAAACAAGCAAATATTGAACATCTATTAGGAGTCATCCACAGAATTCAAATTTTTGAAAGACATGGATTAATAAGCCACATGCATGTTCATGATAAGCTTATAATTTGATGGGGAAAGGGTGTTTCAGAATCAAATGATATACACAGATAGAGATGTACATGTGATACAACAGAACATAAGAAAGAATGCACGTGCTGAGCTGGGATGTTAGGGGAAAGGATCCATACACTTGGCCTTGAAACTAGAATTTAAAGAGTGGGGTTGGATGGGGCAAAGGCCGTGTAGACATAGAAGATTGTATGAGAAAAGACTTGGGAAGATGGGATAACCTGACTTGTGATGAGGGAGCCTTATTAGCATCATGTCTAAAGACACTGCCTGCCAGGGTTATTTGCAGAGATTGCAGAGTTAATGTTTAGAATGAGCATGGCACAAAGCACCCACTGAGTGAGGGCTGGGGATACAGTGAATGAGAGGAAGGTCTGTCAGTAGAGTCACCCCTGTGAGAACAGTGACTCTGCACGAGGTCTGAGAAGCAGGAGGGGCACAGGGCAGGAAAACCTTTGCGTGCTGTAACAAGTTGGGCCTTTTCTTACAGGCGATAATGTGTCCATGAAGGGTTTTAAGATGGGAGAGGATACAGCCTTATTTACACCTTGAATGCATCTCTCAGACTACATGGAAAAAGAGACGCTGAAGACAAAAACTAACCAACCAATAAAGAAACAACCCGAGTTATCAGGCTACTAAAATGGATCAGAACAATGATAAGGCTTTGAATTAAAATAGTTGTATTGAAAATAAGTAAGAAAGGATGGTGTTTATGTGTGTGCGTGTGTGTGGGTGTGTGTGTGCGCACGCGCATGCTCACATTGGTGTGGGAGAAGGAGAGGGAAGAAAAGTAGTTCAGTATGGTTTTAGATTTGTAAATTAGGTGGTAAAGTGAATGGTAATGCCGCTAAATGATAGGGTGAAAAAAGGATATGAGAAACAAACTGATCAAGACAAAAAGATGTTAAGATAAATTCTGAGATGTACACATTTCTTAGATATCTATGTAAAGGAATCTAGTAGTCATTTGGAGAAGGGCTCTGAAAACATTGCAACAAACTCTGTGAGGTAAAACTCTGCTTGTAGTAAAGAGGCTTGCAACTTTAAAATAGGGAAACTTTAAAATGTTGTTTCAAATATTTGCATTCAACTACAAATACAAGAATTGTGTTCCTGAATTATTTTCATATTTTGAATAGCAATTTTCAAAATCTTGATTTTGCTTCAGTCCTACGTTTGAAAATTAATACTGTAACTTGAGCCATAAGCAAGAAATAGGAATATAATGGAACACACATGCTTCTCTGTTTGTCAAGTTTGTCCAGTGGTATTTGGCAGAAATATAAACTTTTCATTAGTCAGTTTATAGAGAATGCCCATCATCCTAATAGAGCATTACTTCTTATTGTACACTAAAGGATATTATAAATCAGGATAGATCATGAGATTTGGGAGTTATGTAGACATCCATGAACCTTTGTTCGGCACTTAACAATAATAACTATTCATTGCTTTTATTGAGACTCTGTTATGTTCTAAGCATTTACCTCGTATCCTTAATCATCATCAGAATTGTGTAAAGTGATTGTTAATTTCCTCATTTTAAAACAGAGGGTGAAGTCTGAGAAAAAATGAGTTGCTCACAGTTGTTAAGTAATAAGAATGAAAATTTGGCTTAGAGCTCTCTGACTTTAGAGTGTGGTAGTAAAGAAAGCTTCAGTTCTGCAAAGGACAGAAGCCTGCAAGTGAGATCTAACAGTTTTAAACCTGAAAGTCTTTGTGATAGAAGTATAATACTAAATTGTAGGGTTAGTTTGATAAATAGAATACAAATGCATATAGAATAAGTTCTTAATGAGTGTAAATTGTCTTTTACTCTCCATTCTAAGCATGAAGATTCTTGCAGTTATTATAGTTCAAAAAATTTGCAAGTTTTTCCCTTATACAACAACAATAAAAATTCTTCCCATTCCAGGGAGGGTTAGTATTTTCATTTATATTTAATATATAGAAAGATAATTCATTATTCATTTTAAAAATCACACATGGATTTGAAATACCATTTACAGGTTTTGTTTAACTCTCTCCACACCTTATTCCCAATTCAGTTTGGCACACTAACCTAGGCTCACCAAAATTAGCTGAACACCAAATAAAGGGTTAACATAGAAATTTCCTGGAAATTTGTAATCCATAGGTGAAAGTTTATCAATGATGTTATGAAACCACTTTTTCTGTTCTTCCCTCACCTTCATCTAGCAGTTATTTTTTATTGGCTAAAATCTGAAGGAACTCATGATTGCAAGATTTCATTACTTTTAGAGAATACACTATAGTACATTTGCTATAAATAATTTACATCATACCACACTTGTCGAAGACAATGAACAAAGTATATACCATGGTGTAGGAGTCTGATTTTTATTGTTTTTGCTCACTTACTCACTAATTCTCTGACTCCAGCTCCTGGTCACTATGAATTAGAGCTCTTCGGCTGTATACAAATATTATATTCTGGATAATTAGATACTGGGATAGAAGCCTCTGGAAATTACTTTAACTGGTGGCAGAACTGAAGCAAATGAGAAATTTTTAGTTCTCTTTCTAGTTTGGGTTATTTTCTGACCCTAAACAGCCTGACATAAAGGAGCACTTTTCTTTGTCAAAGGCAGCCTTTTCAAATCTAACTGCCAGACACACTATTGAGCTATGTGTTCAATTCTAATTGGCTGAGATCTTTTCAATTCGGCAGTTTCATCTTTAATGCAATGGATGTAAGATTATGTGTAGGTCTTTTCAATGGGTTTTCCATACTGGTGATTAGGGCAGAGGATTTGAACATAAGCAGGCTGCTGGCTATTTCTTCTGGCCAATTTAAATTGATTCATACAAGTCCTTTGTACCCCAGGGAAAGGGCAGAACAAATCCAAGTGAGTGAGACAGCTATCGCTACACTCTCAGATGGAATAGTAGAAAACCAGAGAAGGGGGGAGACGGGGGAGGAGAAAAAACTCTAAATACTGTAAAATTGGAGCGCAAAGAAGCCTAGCAGAGAAATATTGAAACTTAACCAGTAGGCTTCTGTGTAGAATCAAGGTCAATAGGAAAACTATTTTCAAGATTGGTTTTGATCACCTTAGGCTAAAGGGGCTATGTAAATAGAAAGCGTTGGTGAGCAAACTCTTTTCTGAAATTATTCCAAAAGTGAAAAGATAACTTTCCCAGAACTCCAAAAACTCTCCTGGATGTGCTAAATCAGAATGGCAGAAAGAAGGTTAGCTACACGTAAAAGCTCTGTCTTAGCCTCACTCAGAGATACCTGTTGGGAAAGACTCCTCAGTTTTCTGCTAAAGAGGGCAGATTAGGATGAGTTATGTGAATTGAGCAGACCCAAAGTACACCTTCCAAGTAGCCCCGGGTCCTGCGGCTTCCCTCTAGTTGCTTCCTGAGGTGGGCTAGGGTATCTGACAAACCACAGTGGCATCATTTCTCAAACATCTCTATTCTATAAAGAGGGAACTCTAAGGAGAGCTTCAGTGCTTCCTCAGTTTCATTTCCAAATTATTTAGGAAAAAATTTTAGTAAGTCATGTCTATTAATTTGGGAAAAGGGTGGCATCTTTTTATTCAAACAACAGGGACATTGCATGGTGCTGACAGTATCACCAAGGCCATTTCAATCCTCTCTTCACACATGAAAACAATGTGGCATTTCTCTAGCAAGAAAAAAATAGCAAGAATATCATTTTGCCAGTTTGACTTGCTATGCCCCAGAACATATGCAAAATTTCCATCTGTCTCCTGAGTACTAAGATTCAATTTGTTAAAATTCATAGTACTAATGCAATTCAACACTAATTCCTGGCACAAGAATTGAACAAATAAAGGTGACAAACACAGCATATGTGGAAAAGATCCTATAAAATAAGGGATTTTTGTTGTTTTTTAGAAGGAAACCTTAGGATTTTGATACAATGGTTCATTGTTTTGTAAAGTGTGGAATTCCACAAGAAAGTAAAAGGAAAGTCAGTTTTCAACTATCACTCTCCATCAACTAAAAACAAACAAAGTCAACCCCTGTGAAGAGATAGCAGCAGCAACAATTTCTGAGCTGCCTTCCGGAAGACTAATGCTTTGTAAACAGTCTTACACTGAAACTCACATTTCTTCAGGGATGCTGTCTGAGACAATCTCTTGAATAAATGCAATGTGTTGAGTAAGGAGAATTTATTAAGGCCTCCCAAAGCTCAAGATATTTAAGATTTCTTCCAACTGATAATTAAAACATAGAGCTACTTAGAATTATTTTGATGCAAAGTATAAGACCATTATATTCAATAGAAATGCATCCAGATATTCATTGAAAGATAAGCAAGGATGTGAATATGCTTATAGTATTAACAAATTGAAAATTAACTAATGATGCAAATTTCAAATTTAAATCATTAGTTGAAAACTTTCCAAATTTCCATAGATAAAATGTATAAATTGTGAAATACAATAGCATAAAAGAAAAAAATCATTACACTATATAACAATACAAATGCATGTTATACAATTTCTTTCATCATTATGGAAGGTCTCATAAATTTCTGACCAGAAGAACAGCCACAAAATGGTACATTCCATAGTATTCACATAATACAAAGAAACAGAAAGAAGTAAAACTGTTCCAGAAGGCATTAGAGCCTTCCTTGGGTGGACAGATTGGATGACGAGGTAAGTACCTGGTGTACTGGTCCTATACACTTTTATCACCTGGGTATGGGGTGAGTTTATTTGTAAAAATTCACCAAACCATACAGATGTGTGAAAAAGTGTGTGCACTGCATTTATATAATACTCAAATAAAAAAGTAAAAATATATCACAAACCTATCTTTAACTCCGACTTGCTATGCCGTCTGTTTACTCATCTTTATTAAAATAGCTCCCATCATTTTTCACTAGCACTTTTCTGAACTGTATGTTTTTCCTTCTCCTGTATTTATAATTATATGAGCTCCCCACTTCCATGCATTAAACTCAGGCAGAAACATTTTAATCAACTTGATAGCCTGAGAAATCTTACAGTTTACCTACCATACTTTTCAGTGTGATATGTTAGGTTTCTTGCATCAAGAAAGAGAAATATGTCTTTATATAAGCTTCCTAAAAAGCAGAGTAGTTGTCAGAAGTCAAAATAACAATGAAAATAACTCTGAAAAGTTTTATGTGCTGTAACATTCAGTTATGTCTATAATTTCAATGACAATATATACTGCTTCATGTCACCTGAAAAAAAATAATCTAAACTCCTTAGGAGGTCATGTGCTTATGCCGAACTCACTCATGAAGCACGATGCCAATGATAAAGATGCTGTTTGTCCTGTGACTGTCTGCAGGACTCTTCCTTGAAACAAAGAATTTGCTATGAGTCATCTTTATTTCTGACCTAATACTACTACCACTGCTAGCTATCATGGCTAAAATACCAATTATTAAATAGGACCTTTTAATGTCAGTCACTGATTTAAGCAATTTGCACATGTTACCTCACCTAATCTACAGTCATGTGAAGTAGAAGCTGTTGTTATCTGCACTTATCAGATGAAGAAGCAAGAATGCAGCAAGATTCAGTAACTTACACAAGGTCAAAGAACACGACTTGATTTAAACCCAGGTTTCTTCACACCAGAGTCAGAGGCCTTGCCACTCTGGGTCCAACATGTCTGTGCTTACGCTAACCTTGGCTACTTTACCGTTTTTTTGTTCTTTTTTTTAGTATAACCATTGTCAGTTGCTTGATAAACAAGTATTCCTTTATGTTTTAAATTTTTTGAATCCATGTTAAAATTTTCCTTTCAAAGAGATAATGACCAGCTCTGACTTCCCCACTATCAGCACCTATCAGAAATTTGGCTCTCTAGTACCTAGAAATGCAACAGTCAATTCACTCCCTTCTCAGTGTGCCAGTACTAAGACTGCCTTCTGCTCCTCACAGCCCCAGAGTCGCTTTCCCTAATGATGGTCTCTTGGAGTCTTTGATCTAAATCTCCAGAGATTCAGATACAACCTACAGAGGAAGTGGGAGTGTATGAATCACACAAGCAAAGGAATTATTCATGCATTGACATAATCTTTGCACACAGTTCAGTGTGTCACTGTAGAAATGCAATGATTAAAACTCTACCTTTTGCATAAGCCCACATCAAACATGTCCGCTCATCTTTTTCACCACTAGACCTGCTGGGATCACAAGCAAGCAGATTCATATCAGCCCCATTATCCAATAAGAACTGAACCAGGCGAATGTGACCGTGGTAGCAAGCAGAGTGTAATCCTATAATAGAACACAATAAAAGGATGAAAGAAGAAAACTACACTTTGATTTTCAAAAGACAGTCATAACCACATAACAGTGTGGCTTCCAGAGATGGAAAGCAATGACTAATATCAAATTGATCATGAATTATTTTTTAATTGAGAAAAGAAGATGATATCTTAAGCAAGTGAAGCATTCTATTTTAACCTTCTACAAAAGTTTCTAGCATTTCATCACTTATAGTAATTACTAAGCACAAATGCTAGCACTTTTACACAAGAAAAAGAATCAAGGTGCCAAGCAGAATTTTTCTTGCTAACCAAACCAA
>RJWM01017868.1:0-42155 GCA_004363535.1 Dasyprocta punctata | reverse complement strand
TTTTTTTTTTTTTTTTTTTTTTTTGGTGCTGGGACTCAAACTTGGGACCTCACATTTGCCAGGCAAGTGCTATGCTATTGAGTTATAGTCCCAGCTCTGTAAGATCTTTTCGATACTTCTAATTTCACAGTGCGGTGGTGGGGGAACATAAGACTTCTCTGGGATTTTGAACCTTTTTTTTCTTTTTTTCGGTACCAGGGCTTGAACTCATGACCTCCCACTTGCCAGGCAGGCGCCTGTGCTGCTAAGCCAAACCCCCAGCAATTTTGAACTTTTTTTTGAGCTCATCTTTTTTTTTTTTTTTTTTTTTTTTGGTACCAGGGATTGAACTCAACCTCAGCCACTGAGCTAAATCCCCGGCTGAACCTTTTTTTGAGACAAGATCTTGCTATGTAGTTCAGGCTATCCTTGAACCCACTATGAGCCCAGGCTGGCCTTCAATATGGGGCAATCCTCCTGCCTCAGCCTCGTACTGGGACTAGAGGTATGTGCCACCACACCTGGTTGGGATTTTGAATCTTGTGCAAAGTAATGATGGAAGAAGTTAGAAGGGGGCTGATTTTACAGAAATGGGGACAGGTTTTCCCCATTCAATTGCATCAAATATGTGAATCCCAAGAGGAACATATTATATCTGAACTCAGCCTTTATGTAAAATAGTTTTAATTATCCTTTAGCTTTATCTTTGTTTTTACAGAAACAAAATAAATGACCTTTTCCAATGATCATCACTTTTCCTTCCTTAGCCAAGGATCACGTGATAGGAATAAGGACAGAGGCCAGTCAGGACCAAATTTCCTCACTAACCAATGCCATTTAATTGATCAGTGTTTTAATTGATTGGCCTAACCAACTAAAATCCTGCCCCCTCACTGGGTAAGCTACTTTTTGGTCATAGTAAATACATTTAATCAGAACTCCCACTGAACCTTTATCTTCCCTTTTTTTTTTTCCTGGGGAAAGTAGCTATTCCTGCTTGCAAAATCAAGACAATCACAGTTGCACATTTTCCCAAATCTTTGGCTGTATTGCAATGGTTGTTTCATTTTGTAATCTCCAACTAAACATTTCCTAACCATGGATTAACAATATAGTTACTGACTGGTTTCTTTTTAACAGTATTTATCCAACATAACAAAATAAACTGCAATTTGTTATACTTTTTTTTACAAAACATTTTATAAATATTTTTACAAAATGTATACAAAGCAATTTCAAGTGAGACATACTATACAAATGAAGGTATTTAAGCAAATAAAGCCCACACCACACTGACAGTGAGTGACACGTCCTCTTGAAGTCAAGTCAGTCTGTAAGGCCTCCCTAATCTAACAGAGTCTACTGAATTCTTCCCAATGAAAATATTTCTTTTTCGTAATTGCCAGTTTAAAATTTGCCTCAGCTTCAGACAGTACTTAAGGACACAGAAAATCAAATGGGTAATAATGCATTCACATACTTCCACAACAAACAGAAAAAGAAAGAAAAAAAATGATTTTTATAGTTCTGAAACAGAACTTTGACTAATAAACCCAGACATCTTGGCCATCAGAGGCTGCACTCTCCCACCCTTGCCAGAGGGGGCACCATACCACATGGGGACCCTAGGAACCCAACCTAAGGATAGGGTAAAATACCACTGTAATCTTCATTTGTCATTATTTAGACTCTTCCTTCCATAAAAAGTAAACTTACATACAAGGATACAAATCTACATGTTTCATTTTGGTAAATTAGGCTCTCTGTTTGCTGGGCAAGTGGTAGGGCTTAAAAATGCTTTAAGATGGCATAGATAAAAAAGCCGGGATTGGGGAATCAGGGCAGGAGAGGGACAGAGAGGTGACAAATGCACATGAGGCTTATCTTGTCTCTTAAGAATTCTGCTGAGCCAGGTGTGGTGGTACACACCTGTAATCTCAGCTTCTAGGGAGACTGAGGCAGGGCAAAGCGCAAGTTTGAGGCCAGCTTGGGCAACTTAGGCCCCATCTCGACAAAACATAACAAAACAGGGCCAGGGATACAGCTCAGTGGCACAGTGCCTGCCTGGCAAGCGCAAGGTCCTGAGTTCAATTCCCAGTACCCAAACAAAACAAAACAAAACCAAAGCTGAGTGTGGTGGCACATGCCTGTGATCCCAGCGCTTTGGGAGGCTGAGGTGGGAGGATCACAAGTTTGAGTCTCGCCTGGGTAATTTAATGAGACCCTGTCTTATAAAAACAAACAAACAAAAGTTAAAAAGGGCTGGGGATGGAGCACAGTGGTAGACTGCCTCTGGGTTTGATCTCCAGTACTGAAAAAAAGAAAGAAAAAAATTCCATTGATTTGCAGTAATTAATGCTATTCATTAGCAGCCCACATGAAGGCTTCCAGGTATAAAGTTCCACAGTCAGAAGAATTTGATCAGTAGGGATCATCTGAATTAAAAGAAGCGCTTATAAAATCATGGGGTTACAGGTAGCTGTTAAACCAAGGCTGCCCAAACACGAAGGTGCAACTGGCAATACCAACTTACCTAACAGGTTATAATACAGGAAGGGACCTGCAACTCGGACATTGGCACAAGCAAGGCAAAAGTAGAGACCTCGGAGGGCCCAGCTTTTCCTTCTTCCGTGGGGCGGGAGAAGGTGCACTACGCCACTCTTGTGGCGGGGCTTCTCTGTGTGGCGGCAAGTGGGGGGCGCAAGGCGTGGGTCTTCTGTGGCTGTGTTTCTGGATAATCAGAAACCTTCCTTCCTTTCTTCCCACTGCAGGCCCAACACCGTGACAATGGGGGGCACCCCCATTTTGGGACACATCTACGTGGAGGCCAGTGGGTGCTCCTCTAGCCAGGGAGACAGCGGAGTAAGCGAGTGAGGGTGCACACGCTGTGACCCAATAGCGCAGACCCCTGTGCCCTGGCACTCCGGGAGAAGGGTGACCACTGTGTGGCTTCTCAGTGATGGGGCCAATGACACGGAGAACCAAAACCACCACAGCAATGGGGTGACCTGGGGCAGGTGTACAAGAGAGGGAAGTAGGGAACATTCCCTGAAAAGAAGGATAAATAAATAAAGCAGGAAGTCATGTTCACAGACACGAACACGGCCGAACACAGAGGCTGACAGGGCGTGTCCTTTGGCTCTCGGGGGAGCCGGGTCGCAGCTCTCCGCGCAGTGATGGGCTGGCTGGTTACCTTTGGTTTGTCTGTGTTTTGGTAATGATTGCTGCCAGGGTGACTACTGTTCTCAGACGACAAGGAGCATCAACAAGGCCAAAGTCCCCTTCAAGTTTAAACTGAAAAATTACAACATAGTTTTCTAATGAAAGTGCTTCTGATGTTTGGCTATTTGCTGTGGAGCGGGTACGGAGGGTCAGGAAACACAACCCAGCAATGGACAAAAACATACACTGTATGTTGACTCTACCCAATTATAAAATGCAAAACTCTTGGTTTGTTTTCAATAGTTAACATATATATGCTTTTACATATATACATATCATCATCCTCATGGCTCTATTCCGGCCTCCCCTGTACACTGTGCCACTTAACCCATCTCTGTCCTTCTTTAGCCTGGTGGTCTGCGAACAGAACGCTCCTGGGATGGACTCAGCACAGGTGCCCAGGCGTGCAGCTCTGCTCCAGGAGCCCCAAAAAGCACCCAAGGAGCAGCACCCTGCTCTGTGCTCCTGGCGTGGGGCCCAGGAAGTGCTGAGCAGGGAGCAACCTTGTGGTCTTCCACACCCAAAATCCCCAAAACGGAAACAAGGCCAAAAACAAAACACAACAACAAAAAAACAAAAAACAAAACAAAAAACCAACAGCAATTAGGAGCTACGGTAGGATACTCTTAAAAAGTAGCTTCTATCGGTCCTGTTTGATTTTCTTTAATAAGTCTGTTCTTCTCAAAAGACTTATGATTGTCAAAAATTTTCCCAGGGCCAAGTGTATTGTTGTCTCATTGAGTGACAGTGTTTTAAAATAAAAACACAGAAAACAGACAGACAGAAAGGACCATAGCACTTTCAGAATACTTGAATGTGTGGGGCCTATCAGACTGCTTTCTACCAAGGGTCGATTTTCTGCAAGGATCTCCCTGTAACCGCGACGAGTATTGCTCTGAAACTAAGGACGGGGCTGCGAGAGAAAGGAGACCTGTGATGAGAGATGAAAGCAGGCGGAGACAGGAGGCTGCGTCCACTCGCTTCCGCTGGGGAGCAGCTAACTTGTCTGGACTGGGAGGGAGGGCGCACTGCTGCTATTAACACTCTAGGATACTATTTACAGCTGCTTCCAAAATCGAGTCTGTCTCTACGACACCTTCGCTGTGGTCCGGGATGAACTTTTCCAGGCAGTTTTCCTGTGAAGCCATTGGAGAGAAGTTGGGGAAATCGAGCTCCACAGAGCCACTCCCCACCGGGTCACTCTGGGGCTGCCGCCCAGCCTTTTTGAGTTCCAAAATGTTCTTAAACGTTGTTTCTAAACTCTTGGTGAGCTGGAGGTCGGCCTGTGGCTCCCCAGATCCCTTCATGATGTCTGTGTGTAGGACCTCATTCTTTGGGGAGTTCCTCAGCGCTCTGTCCTGGAAGGAGTTGTTACATGTTGTCTCCGAGTGTGAATCTGCAAGGATGCTGGACAGTTTGCTCTCAGCACCGTGGTCTGTGCGGGACAAGGTTCTGAGGTGGCCCTCGGGCCCGGGGGAGCACTCAGGGCCCTTCCTGGGGTCTCTACGACTGCCCTTGTCATCACACGTGCTCCGGTAATGTGCCAAGCCCGCTTTGTCAAACTTCATGGCGTGGCTGAGACATTCCGACTTTTTCAATATGTTTCCCTCTGCGGAGACCACGATGTGATTAGGCACTGGATGAAACTGGTCGTGATTCGTTGGTTCTGTCCGGTTCGGCTTGGCTCGGTCTCTGCTTTGGGCCTTGGCTGCCAGGTGGAGTGAGCTGGCCGCTTTCCCACCATGCTGGTCGCTGCTGCCAAACTGTGTCTCATGAGCAGCTTTATCAAGTTGGAACGAACAACAGAAATCAGCCTGAAATCCCTCTGGAAATAGGAGTAGAGAGAACATTAGTGCATGCAAGAGAGGGCAGGGATGCCTCAGCAGACCCTTAGCGAGCCACATTCAGTCTACAGCCTGCAGCGGCACCATAAAGAAAGGGCATCTTGCCAGGCATGGTGGCATAGGCCTATAAATTCCAGCACTCTGTGACGCTGAGGCAGAAGGATCAAAAGTTCAAACCCAGTTTGGGCAGCTCAGTGATTTAATAAAAAACCCTGTCTCAAAATTTTAAAAAACTGCCAGATGTAGTGGTGTACGCCTATAATCCCAGCACTTGTGAGACTAGGCAGGAGGATCACTGGGAGTTCAAGGCCAGGCTGGGCTTCATAGTGAGTTCAAGGGCAGCCTGAACTGCACAGTGAGACCCTGTCTCAAAAAAAAAAAAAAAAAAAAAAAAAAAAAAAAAAAAAAAAAAAAAAAAAAAAAAAAAAAAAAAAAAAAAAAAAAATCAAAGTGGGGATAGGTTATGGAGGCCTTGGGTTTCACTGCGGGGAGGGAATGGGAAGGCATGAAGCAGGGAGGGAGAGACAGAGATCCAGAGAGAGAGAATCCCATAAATGTAATCTAGGCTCTGGAGCTACACCTTCCAGCAGGAAGCAGAACCTCTTTGAAAAGGTAGCTCCTTGATGTCCGATGGGAAGATGCAACAGGCAGAAGGCTCCACTTAGCCCTGATCTCTTAGCGTTGTTATTACTGTTGCCATACTGGGGACAGGTCCCAGGCCATGCATACACTAAGCGTACATTCTCTCACTGAGCTGCACCCTGGCACTTCTCACTGTTGTTTTCTATGAGTGTTTTGTGAATGACTACTTTAAAACAGTCTGAAAAGAGAAGCCACTGCTACCAACCTGGCTCCTTCTTGAGGGGGGTTTACAAGGAAGGGGGATGGAGAGACAGTGACTTGTCTTCAGGGGCTCAAGTGAGGGGCCTGTCACTCTGCCCAGATCACAGGGTGAATGGCCCAACACAGCACAATGGCATGTGCTAAGGAGGACGGGGGGTCGGAGGCACCATCTGTGTGAGCACGGGGCTGTTCAGGCACAGGGAGCCAGCGGGCAACAGGGAAGTGTGTGTGAGAATTTAAGGTTCTCGAGACTGCATGGAAGCAGGCAGACTGCTGTCAGGCAAGAAGTAAAGAAAATAAAGTAGGGCTCTGGTGACATCTGCAAAACCACAAAGTGTGCCCACAGTGAGAATGAACTGTTCATCAAATCCCCAAATGGGAGATCTAGGGAGGAAACACAGCTTGCACTCTAGAAAGAGGGTTTCCCCTAACGCACACAGGTGTGCGGGCGCCACACAGAGGGAAGTGCAGCCCCTTCCACATGGTGCCCAGGACGGGTTGGCACAAGGCACTGCTGGTTCATCGGGAGGCAACAGGAGACTTTACGTTCTAAAAGGGACAAAAGTGTATCCTATGCTGTCCTCTTCCTTTTTAGAAAGGCTTGAGGCTCTTGCGAGACACACAGTGTCCCTTTCTGCTTGGCTGAGTGAGAGGATCATATATGCTATTTGTAGACTTCTCGAGCCACATCAAATACAAGGCAGAACTGTAATATTTAGGTCTTAGAAGAGACAGTAAAGAGACTAAAGCCGCAGGAAAATGATAGTCCAACAGCAGGGGGATGAATTAGCTAAATTATAAAGCTAGTGCATGAACACAGTGCGACCCTGCCTCAAAAAACTAGGGCCAGGAGTTTGGCTCAGTGGTTTAAGCGCCTGTCTGTCAGGCGCGAGGTTGTGAGTTCGATCCCCAGTGCTAAAAAAAAAAAAAAAAAAAAAAAAACTAGTGCATGAAAATGTATTAAATATCATTTTGAAGACTGCAGCAACATGATTTAAAAACTTGTGATATGTTTTCTTTTTTGGTGGCGGGGGGGCTTAGGTACTGGGAATTGAACTCAGGATCTCACACTTGCCAGGCAGGTGCTGCACCACTGAGTGGTATTCCCAGCCCCCAAAACTTGTGATATGTTAAATGAAAGAATATTAGTATTCAAAGTCATACCTAGCACATGAGCTATGATTGTAACTGTATACATGTGATATATGCAATGGGAACCAGAACTGGAAGAAATTTAGAGAAATAAAAACATTTATAGATAGTGTAAACACAGGTAAAATTTATCTTCTGTGAACTATTATAGTGTTATTTGATTTAAAACTTTTAGATGAGGTGGGAAGATCACTTTAGCACCTGAGTTCAAGACCAGCCTGGGCAACAGGTGAGACCCCAACTCAAAAACAAAACAATATTTAAAAATTTTTTTTCAAAACAGTATTTTAGAGGCTAGAAAAAAACAGAGAACTCTAATTGTGCTGCTGGGGACTGAATCCAAGACCTTGCACACTAAGCACCTGCTCTACCACTGAGCTATATCCCTAGCCCTGGATCTGGTTCTTAAATGACAGAATATAGGACAAACCTAAAATGTATGAAATCGGCAGGAAACTAATGGAATGAGAGACAAATCCTTCAACAGAGTAGTACGAGGTTCTGGCTGTGGTCAGGGACTGTTTTACTGATGTTTTCCTCCTAACTGTGACTTATAAATAGCAAGCGGCATCAATAATAGACTGGGATTTAACTTTCTGAGAAGCCTTCTGACTTGCTTTAGTTCTCAAAGACAGAGAAAGATGGAGAATTTTCATTTTACAGTGGGGAAGAAGAATTGCTTAGCCACATGGAAAATTCCACTTGGGATTTTATAGATTAGAGATGTTCTCAGAATCTTCATATAGTGCTCTCAACTCCCAAAAATTCATGTTCCACTGTCTGGACCTGCCCAAGGGTCAGCTCACACCCTCCCTGAAGTTCCTTCAGTCCCTGAGCCAAAGCAGGGGCTTGCCAATCTTACCGGGGTCTACAAGTGCCAGGCGCTTGTCTCGGGACAGGGATGCTCTCTCCTCCTGGTTGAACATTCTGTCGATCATCACCATCTCCGCAGAGGGATTGATTCGCTGAGAACAAGAGAAGCCAGTCATTCCTGGCACCTTTTATTAAAGTGGGCAACTGACTGTGTCTTTGAACAATGAAACCATCAGAAATAAGTCCTTCTGGTTACTCTATCCTAGCCACATAGGCTGTGTTTTTTAAAAGGTAATTTATACACTGGTACAGAATTCTGAAGGCCCTACAGTAAGAGCAGGTGAGAAGTAGCCTGCCTTCCTGTTTCCCCTGTACACCCACAGCCACCAGGTGCCCCTCACTGAGGCCCCCATTTGCCCAAGCTTCCAAGAAATGAGATTACAGCTGTGTGCCACCAGCCTGCCTTTCCAGCCCTTCTTAAATTTTTTTACTTTTTTTTTTTTTTTTGAGAGAGGGTCTTGCTAAATTGCCCAGGCTGAGCTCAAACTTGTGATCCTCCTGCCTTAGCCTCCTGAGTAGCTGGAATTACAGGTGTGCACCACCACACCCAGGGACACTAAAACTCTCATTCCTAAGTGCAGCTTAGTACCCTTGATCAGTCTCCCCATTCCTTCTGAGTCCTTGTCTCCCAGCTTCCGGGAACCACCATTCTGCTCTACACTGCTATGAGATCAACTGTTTAGATCCCACATGTGAGTAGACCGCAAGATGCTTGTGCTTCTGGGCCTGGCTCATTTCAGCGTAACAGAACGACAGCTTCTGTGTTAAATGAGGAAAATGCTCCGCTATGTGTGATCCACACGAGGCGGTGCGGCCCATGTCAACTGCTGTCACACGTAACGGCTAAGGGTCAGTTTTCCTCAACCGGAAATATCTGAGCTTCTTAAACCATGTTCTGCAAATGCAATTCCTTTGCCTCTTCCTGACACTGCAGCTAAGGCTGTGGAGCTGGAAAGACAACGTACCATGGCATCTTCAAGAAGCAGGCATCTGTATTTGGTAAGCATAGCTTGGGTCCTTTTTAGGAGCTGAGTGGCGACTGTTTCAAACTCATAGTCCACTGTAAAAGAAAGAAAAGGGTCAGTGAGGGTGGACTGCCCATTAGGCGTTGGTCTCTGAAGACTGGAACCTGCTGCTCCTCCGCCCCTCCTGGGTTAAGCGTCCTGTCTCACACTGCTTTCCCTTGCTGTGTGCTTCTATGTGGACGTACAGTAGCAGCCAAAACCCTAATGTCATGAGTGGCCCCCTACAATAAAGCCACCAACAGTGAGTAGGCTGAGCTCTGCTGGTCTGACAGCTAAGCCCCTGTGTGTGTGTGTCACTCCATAGCACGTAGACACAGCGACCACCAACCATGCAGTGGGCCAGGCTGGCTTCGTGAAACAGCACAAGCTTGACCCTGACACCTTGCAGGGTGTGGTCTGCGGTTCTGTCCTGCATCTGTGTCTCCAAAGACTTCACATTTGCTAACTCATTCATTTCTCAGAGTCACCACAGCCCTGTTCAATGCTAGGTGGGATCTTCTTACCCGGAAGCCTTCCCCAGGCTCACAGGGACCGACAGACTCCACTGAACTCTCAAATCAGAAATGACACCAGGAGCAGCCACAGCAGCGCCAGTAAAAGGAGGACTGGAGTCGGGAGGATGCTGACGGAGTAAGGGCTGGCAGCTGGGCCAGGCAGGAGGACAGACTGAGTTCTGGGGCGGGCACCCTGGTCCCTTACCTTCCTGTCAGTTTCTTGATGTTATGGTTTATATTTGGATGCCCCCGTGAGTCTCACGTGCTTGTGAGGTGGGGCTTCTGGAAGGGGATCAAATCTTGGGGGCTTATGGCTGATTTGTCATTGGGAGGCTGGGCCTGGGAAGAAGAAGTGGTCACAGGGGTGTGGCCTGGAAGGGTGCATCTCCCTCTCCTGCTCACTGCTCTCTCTGCTTCCCAGCTGCCATGACCCATGCAGCTTTTTCTTCTCCATGCCCCTCTGTCCTGCTGCTTCCACCTTGGAGCCAGCTGACCTTGGATGGGAACTGCACCAAAATAAACTTTTCTGCTGTCAGTCGTGGGTGTGGAGTACTGTATCTCAACAGGAAAGTGACTAAGACACTTGAAGTTCAGCCAATGTTCCAGCCTAACTTGGGAGCTCAGGGAATGCTTCTGAGGCTCAAGGAGCTACCTGGGGAACAGAACTGGTAAACCACTGAAGGGGAGGCTTAAGCTCAAGTGCCTCGCTGAGCACCGAGTCCAGCGCTGTTCTGTCTGCTTCCTTCTCTGTCCCACTGTGTGTCAGTAACACACCGGGGCATGTGGGGGTCCCTGTCCCAGGACACCGAGAAGAATAAACCACAGCCCTGCCTGTGGCCTATGAAACAGGAACCGGGGACGACACAAGTCTGTAATGGAACAGTGCCCTGGCCCTGGCTGGGAGGAGCGGCGCCTGCTCCCGAGGGCAGCACAGGCACCTGGTGTCAGTGCTGGGTGGCTCACCTCTCCTCAAGTCATCCTCGGTGGGCATGGAGCCCTGGCACACGTGGTAGGAGAGCAGCCTCTGTACTGCATCGCTGCGTGAGCGGAACTGGCTCTTGTCGGGGGTTACAGCGTGGGCTTGGTCCCTCTGGAGCTGCTGAAGGATTCTGCGGAGGGAGAGACAAGGTCAGGGCAGTCAGGAAGGGCGCAGGTGTGGCCAGGACATGTACACATGTGTGGAGGAAATGGCACCAGGAGGGCTGCTTCCCAGAGTATCGGGCTCCCCTTCGGTTCGTACTCTATATATCAGTAGGACAGTGTTGCTCCCAACCACTTGTTGGGGGGGCGTCGCACGGACTGCTCAATGGCTGACCCCTGCCCAACTGAGCGCAGGCTGATGTGACTGTCCCCAACATGGAGTTAGTTCATCAGGTCACACAGTTACAGGGTCAGTTAGAAATATTATAGGCAGTCAGACAGGGCTAGGCCCTCAAAGAAGCTGGCACAGAGGACCAGATGTCTTGTGACCTTGGAAGAGACACACCTCTTGCTGTGGGCCAGATCTCAAGACAGAAGGCAAAACAAATGCAACCACACCTTAAGTATAAACATTAGGGATTAGGTATGGATCACCTTTAGAAGTCAGGAATTACCATCCCAATCCCCTACAGAAAGAGTCACTGATCCGTAAGAATGCTTGCTTGTTATGTGACTCACTTCCCCATTTGTCCCTGATTTGCTCAATTTTACTTAAGCAATTAATCTTATTGGTTGACCACAGTTCTGTCCCACCTCAAGCCCGGCTGCCTTGCGAGTTCCCAGTTTTCCCCATCATGATTTTACTCTATAAAAGTCATTAGAAAAGACAGTCTTTGACAACCCACTTGGGACCCCTTCTGTCTCTCTCAGACAGAAGCTTGCTTTCTCTCAATAAATATTTCTGTTCTTAACCTCTGTTGTTCCTAAAATTCATTCTTTGATTTTAGAGAACATGAACTTGTACTGGACATATAGTAGGTCAGGAGTTTTGTTTCCCTGTGTCAACACTGTTCCTTGGAGACAGAGAACTGTTCTTCAGAACAAGGGAGTAATGGTAGGCTCAAGTTATGGCTGATATATTCATCAGTCCCAGTGAAATCAAACTGCAGGAAAAGATGTTTAAATTCAAGACATTTTTTTTTTGTACTGGGAATCGAACACAGGGCCTTTATACCAAGGTGTATCCCTCTCTTTTTTTTTTCTTTTTTTCTTTTTTGAGTTCAAGTTGGCCCTGAACTCACTATGTAGCAAGGCTGGCCTTGAACTTGCAGTGATCCTCTTGCCTCTGCCTTGCAAGTGCTGGGATTACAGGTATGCACCACCATACCTGGCCTTTCCTGCCCTTTTTTGTTTTTTGTTTTTTTTGCAGCACCGGGGATCAAACTCACAGCCTCACACCTGCCAGACAGGTGCTCAAGCCACTGAGCCAAACTCCCAGTCCTGGTTTTTTGAGGCAGGGTTGCACTATGTAGCTCAGGCCGGCCTTGCGCTCGCCTTGTAGCCCAGGCTGGCCTCGAACTCACAACGCTCCACCTACCTCAGCCTCCCGAGTGCTGGGATTAAAGGCATGCGCTACCACGTCCGGCTCCTGCCCTTTTTTATTTTGAGACAAGAGTCCTACTAAATTACCAGTCCCCAGGCTGGGCTCAAATTTGTAATCCTTCTGCATGAGACTCCCAGAGTGATGGATTATAATGTACCACCACGCCCAGGCAAAGTACTTTTGTTTTGTTTTGTTTTGTTTGTAGTTCAGGCTGGCCTTAAACTTACTATGGAGCCCAGGCTGGCCTCGAACTCACAGCGAAGTCTCCCAAGTGCTGGAATTATAAGCATGCACCACCACGCCTGGCACAAAGTACATTTTTTAAAAAGGCTAATAAGTTCTTTATTGTAACCTGGTTTCTGGAGTGTATTTATTAAAGGTCAGGGATCCAGAGAAATGTTGGAAGTTAATCTGTCATTTCCAAAGGTACTCACAAAGCGCCTTTCGTGAGCTGTTTTGTGGCTGGCCTCTTCTGTCCTCCTGAGTGACTGTCCACCTGAGATCAAGACACCTCTTGTTAGTCCCTTTTCTAGGAAAAGCAGCAGCACACATTTACACAAAAGGTTGGTATGTTCAAAATGTTTTCAATGGCCTGTCAAGAGCATATTCTAGGACTCCAGGATGTGCCCTGCTCAAAACCCAACAAGCCCACTCACTCTGTGTAGCAAGGCTGTGCTGTGTTCAGGTTACAGAAAGCAGTGCTGTTGTTGCCAAAGGACTCAAGTTCCTAGGGTTTTTGTTGTTGTTTTTGAGATAAGGTCTCGTTATGTTAGCCACGCTGGCTCTGAACTCCTGGGCTCAAGTGATCTTCCTGCCTCAGCGTCTGGAGTAGCTGGCTGGGAAGCCAGATGTGCACTACTGTGCCCAGCTCAGGTGTACTTTAAACGTAGACCCTTAACTCTCTAGAACTGTATGTTTGAAGCCATGTGTGTGGTTACCAGCTCCTTGAACAACTGGAAATCAGCAGGTGCCATTTAGTCAGTGATGAGTAAGGGAGCAGCCTGGGGGTGTGGTCTAAGGACTGATTTTTTATGTCGTGTTAAGGAAACGAGTCCACTGTACATCAGACCCCAAGAGAACCAAACAGGTCCTTTTCTGGGTATCATGGTGCTGGTCCAGACTGTGGCAAGTTTCACTAAACTCTTTTTTTTTTTTTTTTTTGGGTACCAGGGATTGAACTCACAACCTTATGCCTGCCAGGCAGACGCTCACACCACTGAGCTAAACCCCTGGCTTCATTAAATTTTTAACTGGTAGTTTTTTTTTTTTCTTTTGGGAGTACTGGGAATTGAGCATGGAACCCTCCCAGCTCAGCCTCTGAGTGTGCTGGGATTACAAATCTGTGTACCACACCAGCTGGTATATTTCTTGAGTGTCTAGTAGGTATGTTTTAGATGCTAATATTTCTTCATTCATTCATGAATTGCTGGGGTTAGAAGAGGTAAGTGCTCTACCATTGAGCCACACCTCAGCCCCTGCTGGTACGTTATGAAATCATAAGGAAAAGTAGAATTGTGAAACAATGCAACATGTCAGAGATTGCCTAGACACCTTCACTCTAGAAACGCGCCTTAAGCACACTGCCGTTCAGCCATGCAGACCATGAGTAAGCAGCCCCGCAAACGGTTCCCACCTGCACGGCTGGCTGCCCAGGAGACGACCCCACCGCCTTCTCCGACTGTGGCTGTGCGGTTCCTAGGGACGCCGGCATCACTTTGCTGCCCACATCCTGGCCTGTGAGAATTAAGACAGACAACAGTGCAGACATGTACGTCAGCCACCTGATGCATGCAGGCGCCTGGGCCTCCTCAAAGGAGTCTCTTCAGCAGGACACTTTCTGCAAGGGCGGGAGCAGAGTGGTGCATTTCTCTAGCAGGCAGAGGGGAGAACTATTGAAGCCTATTTAGGCAATTAGTTAAGTAGGTGGTAATAAACAGAAACTGCAAATGCTACAGTTTTAAATTACCTATGGACTAAGAAACAGATCTCAAGCCTGCAATCTGTATACACTCCAATCCCCAAAATACAATATAAGGCCAAAGAGGAAGCTGACTTGGAATACCCACATATTCATCTTTTTCTAGCATAACTAAAGTGTTCAAAGCCTTAGAAAAAATGGCAGACATAACTCAAAAATATTTTCAGTTTCGCGAGAGGATCCTTTTTTTGGGGGGTGGGGAGCAGGGGTTACTAGGCTTGAACTCAAGGGCTTGGTACTGAGGTATATCCATAGCCCTTTTAAAAATTTAAAAAAAATTTAAGACGGGGTCTTGATAAGTCACTAAGTTGCCCAGCCTGGGCCCAAACTTCCAGTTCTCCTGCCTCTGCCTCTCAGAGTGTTGGGATTATAGGTATGTACTGCTACACCTGTCTGGGATTGTTACCACACACATATATAAAATGGTATGAGTAGAATTATAAGGTCACATGCTCTATGTAACAGTAGATCTCATGGCTTAGAAGCAGCACATTTTTGCCAGGCATGCTGGCACAATCCTGTAATCCCAGCACTCTGGGAGGTTGAGGCAGGAGGACTGTAAATTTGACCTCAGTCTGGGCAACTCAGTGATACTGTGTCTCTAAAAGAGAAAAAAAAGATCTAGTTTGTGTTTTGTCCCTCTCTTAGTAATAAGTGAAATGGTGATATACCTTAGGGTTGGCGGTGCATTATTTGAGTGAAAAGGGTACAGAGAAAAGGAATGGTCAGAGTACAGGGAGCCTCAGGCAGGAAGGGTCCATGCAGAGGGACTGGGGAGGGTAGGAAAGGGCTCCTGACCTGGCAGCACGGTGCTTGGGAGCCCGGGGATCGGAGCTGGCCTCAGGCCATCTGCAGCCTTGGAAATGGCAACAGGGGAGGTTTGATTCAAACTCTTTTTCTGAGCCTGTGGAACACAACCAAGATTTAAAAAATGAGTTTTGTGACTAAAAGCTTATAGATTACTTAAAATGCCAACCTAGCCTCTCAGGGCCTACCTGGCATCCTTTTCAGGTGAGATGATAAAACTTTCAAAACATTATTATTTTAGAACACTGGGGAAATTTTGTAAAGTATATCCTCTAAAATCTATAGACAGAGTTGATCACTGTGTTGCAGTCTGTGATCCCAACTGCTTGAGAGGCTGAGGCAGGAGGAGTCAGAGTTTGAGGCCAGCCTGGGCAACTAGCAAGATCACATCTCAAAAAACAAATGGAATAAGTGAGATAAAACCAACAGGCACACAGCATTCCTGATCTGGTCTGCAGGAATGCAGAGTCGACGCCAGCCTGTTACCTTGCTCCCGGGACTGCTACTTGCGGTGTCTGGATGCAAAGGCTGGGGCCAGAAGTTGCATGATTTAATGTCACATCTGTTGGGATTACAATCCTGATTACCAGTTTCTATGTGGTCAGGGCCCCGGGCCAGTCCCCAACCTCCTGCTGAGAGGCACTATCTTGTGGTGCGGCAAGGTGAGCACATTTTATCCCTGCCCTCCGGGGTGTCTCCAGTTTGTACCATGTCAACTCTAGGTGGCCAGTAATCAGGAAATGTCAATTCAATT
The DNA here is from genome assembly GCA_004363535.1 of Dasyprocta punctata. NCBI lineage: Eukaryota > Metazoa > Chordata > Mammalia > Rodentia > Dasyproctidae > Dasyprocta > Dasyprocta punctata. Next base: position 26,660 of record RJWM01017868.1, on the reverse strand, counting down.
TACTATTTACCTGAGTGCAATGTAATAACTGAAGATGATGGCTACACTGTTGTGTTTCAGCTTGGTTTTCTTTTTAATGCAGGGGATTAAAACCAGGGTGTTGGGCACTAGCACGACTGAGTCTCAACCTCCCAACCACAGTCCTGCAGCATGCCGTACCCTTTCCTTGGAACGGGACACTTACTCCACTAGGGGCAGAGGCCAGGGTTGGTGTGGGTGGGGCCAGTGTGGCCATCACCCCCATCTCCTGGGGCACCCGCTAGAGCCCCTATGCTGGAGTCTCCCAGATGCCCCTGGCCTTTGTGGTCAGAAAGGCCTGCTGCCAGGGACCACAGTGTCCAGGAGTTCATGATGACCTGGTGGCTCTCAGTAGTTTATTCTGAGGGCAGGACTTCTGTCTGTCTGGTCACTGATAAATGCCTAGCACCAGCACAGGGCCTAGAACCACACCAAGCAAACAGAAGACAGTTGCTAAACAAAAATAAGTGAATGCATTCTACTGAGGTATAAGTCATAGGGGCTTCGTCCCAGTCCCAATCACTCTGGCCTAATGAGCCATCGTCCTCCCATTTTCCCAAATTTTAGTTGCCCCAGCTGATCACCTTTTCTTTTTTTTTTTTTTTTTTTTTTTTTTTTTTGCGGCACCGGGGATTGAACTCACAACCTCGCGCTTGCCAGGGCAGGCGCTTAAGGCACTGAGCCAAACTCCCAGCCCTGGTTTTTTTTGAGGCAGGGTCGCACTATGTAGCTCAGGCCGGCCTTGCACTCGCGTTGTAGCCCAAGCCTGCCTCGAACTCACAACGCTCCGCCTACCTCAGCCTCCCGAGTGCTGGGATTAAAGGCGTGCGCCACCACGCCCGGCTGATCACCTTTTCTAAGGATAACATTTACCATTGTCTTGTTTTACTGAGCTTTATTTTGCTGTTTTTGAGAGAGGGTGTCTCCTGGTAGTAGTTCATACTGGCCCTGAACTCACTCTGTGACCCAGGCTGGCCAAGACCTCCTGGTGATCCTCCCGTCTCAGCCTCCTGAGTGTTGGGATTACAGGCGTGTATCATCTCACTTGGCTATGTTTCACTGAACTTTTATTTATGTATTTTTATTTTTACTTTTTTGGTGCTGGGGATTGAACTCATGCTTGCAAGGCAGGCACTTATGCCACTGAGCTAAATCCCCAGCCCTTTACTGAACTTTTAGAGGAGCATATCTGAGAGAGTATTTATTTATTTATTTATTTTTGTTTTCGTGAAATACACTTTATTCACAAATATAAAAGCTACCTAAGGATACAGATACTCTGATGTAGGATGAAGTTATGTCCAGACAAATTCACGCTAAAGTAAAAAAATCATGAAGATGATTCCAGGACTCTGGGAGGCTAAGACCGGAGGATTGAAAGTTCAAGCCCTACCCCTGGGCAATTCAGTGACTTAATGACAGCCAGTCTCAAAATAAAAAATAAAGATCTGGGGATGTAGTTCAGTGCAAAGGCCCTGGGTTCAATCCCCAGTACTATTTAAAAAAAAATCACTAAGGAGAACCATCATAAGTAGGGACCATTTGTACTTTGCTGAGAATTTGGCTCCAAGAATTCTAAAAATATCAATGGACAATTTTAACTCAAGGTCCATGAAACATTTGATATCATGCAGACAGAAAAATCCCAATGAACTGGAATACCTAATGTATCAGCCCCCACTCCTTGCAGGACAGGTTGGAAGAACCCACAGGAGCAAAGGAGGCAGAACGTTTGGAGTCCGCCCCCTGTTCTCCTCTGGAATCATCCCATTGCTGCAAAAAATGGTTGATGGCCAGCAAGGCTGGAGAAACAATGAACTTCTGTCTGACCTGTGAGGAAGTGTAATGACTAAAAGCAGAACAAACCAGAAAACCCAGAATTTTCCCTAGATCTGTCAGGGAGCCCCCAGGCAGAGCAGCTGCTGGGCAGGCACAGGGACAGGTTCGCTGTCCAGCAGATCAGGAGCCTGGGCAGGCAGACAGCACAGGGGATGCAGGGGTAGTCACTGGAGGGCTCTGTGGCTGCCCGGGTGGTGTCAATTCCTGGGGACCTAGTGTAGGATCCCTGGTGTTTTTGTGAGCTTTATCTCTAGAAGCACTGCCAGGTCCTTACAGTGAGCACCTGAGAAAAGGTTCTGCTCACTCCTTGCAGTGGGGAGGTTGGAGCCATTCTAGAACATGCCAGGGTGCCCTGTTCTCAGCAAGCTCTGTGTGAGAAGCTCTCTGCCGGGCTAATTCACAGTCTAACCGACTTAGGTATTTGGGTTTTTGGGTGGGTAAAGGAAACATCCAATTCCAGCCCCCTTTTTACATGTTGGAAGCTCTTTTTGCTTGTTGAGATAGTATCTTCTGTTTGTTGAGTGTGATGGTACACACCTATAATCCCAGCACTGGGAAGGCTGATGCAGAAGGATCACTTCGATTTCAAGGCCAGCCTGAGCTATACAATAAGTTCAAGATCAGCCTGAACTACATAATGAGACCCTGTCTCAAAAAACAAAGCAAAACGAAACAAAACACAGAAGGATGGCAAAGGCAAGTCTGACAGTCTCAGACAATGAGAGATGAGGAATGAGGAATGAGGTGCTGGGAAGGGAGCAAGGTCAACGGTGTCAGAAAAGGCAAAGAGCACGGCTCGCTCTGCCCAAGCCCAGGGGCTTTGTGGAGAGCAGTGTAAGAGAACAAGGACATCGGGCAGAGGACATTTCTAAGCAAAACATTAAGGATCTTTTAATTTCTTTTTAATTGCATACAGCAAAAATAAGAGAGAAATGATTAAAAGGAGAAATTCATAATTTCTTTTTTTTTTTGCGGCACTGGGGATCAAACTCACAACCTCGTACCTGCAAGACAGGCACTTAAGCCACTAAGCCAAACTCCCAGCCCTAGTTTTTTGAGGCAGGGTCGCACTATGTAGCTCAGGCCGGCCTTGTGCTCGCGTTGTAGCCCAAGCTGGCCCCAAACTCACAACGCTCCGCCTACCTCAGCCTCTCGAGTGCTGGGATTAAAGGCATGCACCACCACGCCTGGCTAAGGAGAAATTCATAACTAAAAGGAAAGCAGAATGTAAAATTTCTCAGCCTGGTCATGTAAACAAGAGTGTTCAAGGGAGAGGAAGGAGAAGCTGTTCACCAGGACAACAGGGGACAACCTGAAGACCTGGCAGTTTCCTGAGTGGTGCTGGGGCTGAAGCAAGCCTTGTGCACACTCCTACCCTTGTGTCACCCCGCTGTGGTGCAGGGTTCTTACAGGCTGTCCTTCCCCACGTGGCCCAGGGCTCTAGGATGGCACAACACTTTTGGAGACAGCCTTCGGGTGCCCTCATGGGCTTGCTGCCGGGTGCCTCAGGCCTGTATGCCACACTCCAGCACAGGGCTCTCGGCTGCCCCAGCACGGCTTGGGCAGAAAGGGTACAGCTGGGCACAGCACCAAGCCTGGTGCTACCATGTGGTGCTAACTCTGCACCCCATACCCCTGGGCCCACACAGAGACCCCAGAAATGTGGAGGGACCCAGAAGCAATACTAGCCAGCAGAGCTGCAGGCACAAGACGCCACCTGCATGAGCCACTGCCTGGGCTGAGCCCAGGGAAGCCACAGGGGTACAGCTGCCCAAGGGTGGCAGAAGGAGGCACAGAGAGTAGAAAAGGATCCTGGATCTTTAAATGCCATCACTCCCCCCACCCACCCCACAACACACACACACTGGGGATCAAAACCTGCACCTTCGCCCTGAGCTCCATCTCCAGTCCATTTTTATTCTTGGAGACAGGGTCTTGCTAAATTGCCTGCGCTGGGCATGCATGTGTGATCCTCCTGCCTCTTCTTCCTAGACTGCTGGAATTAGAAATGGGCTCCCTCACCAGCTAGGAGCTTTAAGGTTTCTGTTGTCCCTGCCGGTTCACAAGACCAGCACCTTCTTTCCCCCCACCTCTCCCTCTCTGGGCAGGAATACCTATCTCACGTCTGTCGCACTACTGTGTGTTGGAACCATAGAACTTGCTTAATTTCACAGGCGCACAGGGAGCAGGTGTTCCCCCAGGATGAATCACACCTTGGGTCTCATTCCCGCCAGACTCAGAGGAGACTCTGGACCTCATACTTTGGGACTGGTGTTGGAATGAAGAAGACTGGGGGTGAATGGGATGGAACAAATGAATTTTGCATGTGAGAAGGATCTGGGTTTGGGGGCTGGGGTGAGATCTATGGTTTCTAAAGCATTTGAGGCACCTATTAGAGTGTGTCCCTGAAGTTCGTGTCTCAGTCTACTAACCCGCAGCGCAGCATGGCGAGACCCTGAGGATGGACAATGAATGGATTAGTGCTGTCCCGAGGGTAGGGCTCCCAGGACAGAAGAGTTTGCCCTTCTACCCTCTCTCTCAAAAGTGTTCTTTCTTAATTTCTTAAGAAACATTTCTCAAAATAAATTTTAAAATATTGTGATTAAACTAAAATATCAAATTTGTGGGATGGAGCCAGGTGCAAGAGCACATGTCTATAATCCCAGCTACCTGGGAGGCAGAGGCAGGAGGGTGGTGGGTTGGAGGCTGTCTTGGGCAGTGTGGTAAGACCCTGTTTTAAAACAAACACATGTAGGCCGGGGATTTAGCTCAGTGGCTCAAGTGCTTGCCTGGTAAGCATGAGATTGTGAGTTCGATCCCCGGTACCAAAACAAACAAAAAACCAAACATATGTGTGGACACAGCAAAGGCAGTCTTGGAAGAAAATCTATATGCCATTCAATGCACGTATGAGAAAAGAAAAACGATCTAAAATCAGTCACCTCATAAATCTTTAACAATAAGAACAAATTAAATCTAGAGTAAGAAGACAAGAAACAACAAAAATCAAGGAGAAAAATCAACAAAATTTAAAGTGGGAAATTGTAGCACTCAGGAGGCTGAGGCAGGAGGATTGTCATGAGTTTGAGACTGACCTGGGCTACAAAGTGAGTTCAAGGCCAGCCTGAACTGCAGAGTGAGACCCTGTCTCAAAAAATAGGGCCGGGGATTTAGCTCAGTGGTGTAAGCGCCTGCCTAGCAGGTGTGAGGTTGGGTTTGATCCCCAGTATCAATAAATCAATCAATCAATAAATAAAATACAGTTGGAAACTGATAGAGAAAAATCAATGAAATTAAAAAGCTGGTTGTTTGAAAGATTAGTAGAATAGATTGGCCTCTACTCAAGCTAACTAAATAAAAAAGAGAAAAGATATAAATTAATAATATTAGTTATAAAAGAGGGGGCATCACCCCAGATGCCATGGGTATTAAAAGGATAATAGCTCAGTAGTAGAATACTTGTCTAGCATGTGTGAGGCCATAGGTTCAATTTCTAGGACTGAAAAAATGAAAGAAAAGAGCAATAAAGCAATAACTCTAAGACTGCAATTTGATAAATGAGGTGAGTCAGATTAATTGCTTGAAAGACACAATAAATTAAGTTGAATCACTAACTGCAACCTTCCAAAACACAGCATCAGCCCAGAGTGGTTAATAGAAGAATGTTACCAAATGTTTCTGGAGGAAATTGTCTAAGTTCTTTATAATCTCTTCCAGAAGACAGAAATAGGGGGACAACTTCCTAACTCGCTTAAGAAGTCAGCATTACCCTAACGCCAAAGCCAGACACAGACATTACAAGAACTTCACTCTACAGACCAGTCTCTCTCATGAACAATAATGCAGAACTCCCCAGCAAAAGGTGAGCAAATAAAATCCAGTCTTACACTGGTGGGGCATGCCTGTTAATCCCAGTACTCTGGGAGGCTGAGGCAGGAGGATCCTAAGTTGGAGCCCAGCGTAGGCAACTTAGTAAATTGCCTCAAAAAATAAAAAATGACTGAGGATATAGTTCAGTGCAAGGCCCTGGGTGCAATCCTCAGTACTGGGAAAACAAAAACAAAAAACAAACAATCAAAAAAAAAAAAAAAAAAAACAGGCCAGGGATACAGCTCAGTGGTATAGTGCCTGCCTGGCAAGTGCAAGGTCCCGAGTTCGATTCCTAGTACAAAACCAAACCAAAACAAAACAAAACAGCCAGGGAGCTTCTGAAAGATAAAATTCCTTTCTATCTACAAAAATGGATTCAGAAATCCAATGTGGATTTTAAAAAAATAAAAGAAATCCAATGCGGAGCTTAGGAATCTATAATTTTGATTCTGATACGCTGGGAATCACTGTTTTTGCAGTGGCTGTAAACGCTTTACTGGGATCCTGTGAAGACAGCCTAGGTGACCATTCTGGTCTTGAGAACAGTGAAAGACAACAATGAAAGGAAGAGGCCCCCTTCCTTTTAAATACTAGGGATTGAACCCAGGGCCTTTAAACTGTGCTACAACCCCACCCCCATTAAAAAAAAAAAAAAAAAGCTTTCTAAAGTTTTGAGACAGGGTCTTGCTAAATCTCTAAGTTGCCCAGACTAGGCCTGAACTTGTGATTCTCCTGCCTCGGCCTCCCAGAATGCTTGGATGACAGGTGTGTGTCACCACACCTGGCTCTATTGATGACAATTTATGTGCTAATCAACCCTGCTTCAGCCCCACTGTGGGTTTCAAGTTTTAGCATGTGTAGCTGTTCGCCACCACTCTTTTCCCTCGAGTACCTCCACCTTCACAAACACATCCTCACTCAGTGACTCCCTTTCAAACTAAAATCTCTTTCCATTTCTCTGCCCCACTGGACCTGTCACCATCAGGATCCTGGGGTGGCTCTTCTTTGTCTGTGACTCTCAGTTCCCTGTGACTTCAACCCATTCACTCCTCACCACCTCCGGCTACTTCAGGGGTAGACTGTGACATGGCATGCGAGACACACGATGGGGTCCCTGTTCTCCCTAGTCCCTCAGGGTCTGCACCTGTCTTGCCCCCCACCTCAGGGTCATGCTTCCCCCCCACCTCGCAGGAGGTCTCAGCAGTGAGCCCGTGTCCAGGACCTGCCTGCCAGCCCATCGTACTGAGAGATCCTTGCCTGAGCCTGGTGTGGGATGCCACGTCCTCGAGGGCTTGCACCCTGGGACAGACAGGCACGGCACTCAGCAGCAGGCAGCAAGGGAATGAATGAATAGTGGGAGAAAACCCACAGCAGTCACTGCTTCTGTGCCCAACGGGCGGCGCAAATGGAAAGAACTGCAGCAGAAGGGACTGGAGGACCTGGGAAAGGCTCCTTTCTACTGGGCTTTGGCTGGGCGCCCAGAAGGATGGAGACAGGACAGAAAAGGACTGAACACACCATGTGTCTGGCTGCCCAGGGCACAGCGGGGGGCCAGCCTCACTGACCAGACAACCCTGGTCACAGGCCAGGGACGTGAGCTTCCTCCTGCAGGGATGGGAGCGCCCGAGCAATTTGGTTCAGGTCACCAAGCACACGTTGTGGGAGGATTGATGTGGTGGAACCTGCTTTAGGAAGAGCGAGTGAAGCTGATTCATCACCAGGACAATTGTTCAGGTGTCTAATTATGGACGGCAGGGCTGAGTGGGCTGCAGAAACCACCAGCCGCTGCACTTCAGAAGCACTTGGGGAGCTCCTGGGAAATGCTGCAGCCTCATGCCCTTCCTCGGGTCATTTAAATCAGGATTAATGGGGGCGTCGAGCAGGGATCCATATTTTTAAAGAGTTCCCCAGGTGATTCTATTGTACAGCAAATGTTCCTCATTTTAGAGAAGAGTGACTCAGGGCTCAGGGAGCTTAAGAAAGGAGCATAGACCAAAACTCACTGGCAGAACTGGACCAATGACTTCGCTCCAGGTCTGGATCCAGCTCTGTTTCTGGATAATATTTCAGGCCCTCTAGAGTCTTCCTCAGCCGGTGCAGGAAGGAGAGGGATGAGGCAGATGTGCAGCCAGCCAGCAAGTGTCTGTTCACAGCCTGGGCCTCTGCCTTCTCTACAGAGACTGGGACAGCTAATGCTGCCGGACACTGTGAGGGAGGGGTGGGAAATAACGTGCCCAGCCCTGGCACTGTCTTTGGGAAGAATAAGATCCTCATTCTCATCACTATTGGAAGAATAGAGCTGAGAAATTTTCAAAGAAGAATTTATAGAGTTTGGTAACTTTGTAAAAGTGTAAGAGAGAAGAAAAGTAAGAGTATCTAGATTTTGGAATAAGTCCTAAAAGTACAATGGTTGTACAGTATGGCAGGCAGGCCGCAGAAGGACAGGGAATCACCCAGGGGCAGTGACAATTCAGCTGTGTCACCTGTCATCCCTGAGCTCCCACACCCAGGCCTGACAGGTGCTGTAGGCCACACAGGCTCAGCAGCTCTCAAGAAATTTTAATTCCACTAAATTTTTAGAGCTCTATGGAGATTTAGACCTGTAATAATTTGTTTACTTTTGTTTCTGTAGGCTAAACCCCTATAAGTCACCTGACTTTTGAGTTCAGCCATTTACCGAACAATATTTCCTCTAAATTCCTGAGAGCACTTAAATTCACACCTTCCTCCCAGCCTAGGGAGAAGGCCCAGGGATCTCGTTTTTTTTTTTTTTTTTTTTGCGGCACCGGGGATCGAACTCACAGCCTCGAGTCTGCCAGGGCAGGCGCTTAAGCCACTGAGCCAAACTCCCGGCCCTGGTTTTTTGAGGCAGGGTCGCACTATGTAGCTCAGGCCGGCCTTGCGCCGCGTTGTAGCCCAAGCCGGCCTCGGAACTCACAACGCTCCGCCTACCTCAGCCTCCCGAGTGCTGGGATTAAAAGCATGTGCCACCACGCCCGGCTAGGCCCAGGGATATTGACACAGCCAGGAAGGGCCCAGGGATGGAGACAGGACTTGGGCGGGTGTCAGGATCACCTTGGGGACAATGTGTGGAAGGACGGCAGTGGATTACAGTACATTAAAACAAGAACACAGGATCTTTTAGAGGTATACACTGAGACATCGCAGATGAACTGGGATGTCAGGAGTGGCTGCCAAGCAAGGCCCCAAGGGGTGAAACAGGACAGCAACGAGCTGTTAATTGCTGTAGCTGAGTAAGAGAGTTTATTATATGTTTTTTGGGTTTTTTTTTTTGGTGTGATGGGGGAGGCCTAGAGAATGAACCTCAGGCCTTCATACTGAGCTACATCCCCAGCCTGCCCAACCTCCTTTCTGAGACAGAATCTTGCTAAATCACTAAGTTGCCTAGAGTAGGCTCAAACTTTCTATCCTCCTGCCTCAGCCTCCCAGAGTGCTGGGATTACAGGTGTGTGCCACCATACCTGACTCCTTTTGAAATGTTTTATTTGAGACGGGGTCTCACTAAATCTCTAAGTCATCCAGGTTGGGTTCAAATTTGTAATCCCCTTGCCTCAGCCTCCCACAGTGCTGGAATTACAGGCTTGTGCTACTCCGCCCAGCTTTGTCTTCGTTTTCAGATTTAAAATTCTCCATAATAAAAAGTTTTTTAAAAAGTGAATGCAGGGGCCAGGGATTTAGCTCAGCAGCACAAGTGCCTGCCTGGCAAGTACAGGGTCCTGAGTTCAATTCCTGGTACAAAAAAAAAAAAAAAAAAGCAAAAATTTTTTAAAACTTGGGTTAAAAAAAAAGAACTTAGGGCCGGGAGTTTGGCTCAGTGACTTAAGTGCCTGTCTGGCAGGTGCGAGGTTGTGAGTTCGATTCCCGGTGCCGCAAAAAAAAGAAAATGAAAAAAAAAAAAAGAAAAGAAAAGAAAACTTGAGTTCATAATGTTACTTACAAAAATTGGGAAGAAAAAACCTGTTTATAGATAAATCCCAGCTAATAAATGTTGATAGGGTAACATAATTGGAAAAATCACCATTTTGCAACCACCTATATTCATGAAGAGCCACAAAATGCTTCTCAGATCACTGGGGGAGAGGTTAAGAAGTGGGGCAGTCATGTGGCCCCCAAAGCACCATCCTAAGATCACTTCTCTGCAGAGAGAACAAGGACTGCTCTCGAGGACAAGCCTGGGAAAGGCCGCCTTTGCTAAGAGCACATGCTCAGCATCACCAGTGACGGGACAGAAGGACACGATGCGGCCTTGCCCAAACCACAAGGCCAGATGGGCGCAGTTAGGGGGAAGTGATTGGACAACCCATGCTGAGGACCACTCTACCAGCAGCTGATGGGTAACGTCAGGTGAAGAGCTGTGACCACTGAATAAAACCAGAGGTCTGGATAGATTCTAGAGCGCAAAACTGCTGAAGAGACCTTACTGGTTCAAGGGAAAGAAACCTGACATTTTATTTTATTCATGTTAAATTTCATGGGTATGAGTGATTTTGTGACTGTGTAGAAGGAAGTCCTTTTCCTTAGAAGGTCCTGGCTGAAGCATTCAGGGAGAAAGAGTCATGATTTTAGCTGGTGTGATGGTTCATGTCTGTAATTCCAGTACTGGGAGCTGAGGCAGGAGGATCACAAGTTTGAGCTTAGCCTTGGCAATTTATTGAGACTCTGTCTCAAAAAATAAAGAAGGGCCGGGGGTGTAGCTCAGTGTGATGACCCTGGGTTCAATCTCCAATACCGCAAAAAAGAAAAAAAAATTAAGAGTGATGATGTTTGCCAATGATAAAATGGTAAGAGATAAAAGCGTATTTGTGTACACATGGACACAGATATTTAGCGCAAAGAAAGCAAGTGTTGCAAAATGGACACTACTATGACAATAGGTGAACGCGTCACTGAACTCTTCCACATTCCAAGGGGTTGAAAGTGTCCTCAATCCAAAGGGTGGGATCGGACTTGAGTCACAGGCCAGGCAGCTGGCAATAGATGGGGAGGGGGATACTTCAATACAGCAGATGTCTCTCTATGCCATGGGGTGTCCTGTAACCGCTCCACCCCACACTACTGCCGCTGCTCTGTGCACTTCTTCCTGAGTGAGTTTCCGGCAGCCATAAGCATCTAGTTTTCTAATTCGCTATACTGTCTCTCCATCATTTTTCTAAAAGTGTAAGTAAATCATTTATTTATTAAATATTTTGCATTTACAAGTATACTTTTTACTGAAAGTTACTTTTTAAGCCTGTCCCCAAATTTGAAATTATTTTGGAAACATGTTAAATGGCTACATATGGTAGTACTCCTATCCAGTCATTCCCCTATCATTGGGCATTTGGGATTTAAACTTTTGCAACCGAAGTCAAGGAAGAATATCTACATGATGCTTTATTTTTGAGAAAAAAGAAATCAGGCATGGTGGTGCCCAGATCTGTAGTTCCAGTACTTGAGAGGCAGAGGCAGTAGGTTCCCTGTGAGTTCAAGGCCTGAACTGCATAATAAGAACCTGCCTCCAAAGAGAGAGAGAGAGAGAGAGAGAGAGAGAGAGAGAGAGAGAATTTTAATATGCATGGCCAGGCATGAGGCTGAGGCAGGAGGATCACAAATTTGAGCCCAGACTGGGCAACGTAGTGAGACCCTGTCTAAATCAATCAATCAACCAATACATAAATAAATAAATAAGGGATGCTGGGGGTGTAGTTCAATGCAAAGGTCCTGGGTTTATTCCCCAGCACTACAAACAAAAAAACCAAACAATCCCACCCCAAAAAGATGCACGTATCTGCCTGTGTGTGAAATCAAACACAGGAAAAATAAACTAGAACTCAAGGGAGTAGTGAACAAGGGGTGGGGGAGAAACAGCAGGGGAGAAGGCTGCAGGTGGAGCAGGGGAGGCCAGGCTTTGGGAAGACTGAGACCAGGACCAGGTTACTGGTTACGCAGCAGCCTCATGAGGCATTGCACCAGTGGCTCATGTATTCAAAGGGAATTAAATAGAAACAAAATCAGCAAGGAAGGTGGGAAAGAATTCTAAAGACGAAAAAAGCAGAAGGCAAACTATACTTCAGATGACTCGCATAACCATGTGAAGGGAGGAATAAAGAGAAGGAAGCCAAATCACTTCTGAATACAGTAAATGAACTAAGACCCTTGGGTAAAGACAGCACTCTAAGCTAATAAACCTAATTAGTAGGTTTGTTTTTCACAAGGTTGAAAAACATGGATTAGCAATTCTAAAATTACATTCTGCAAATTCTACAATTGAGGAAATGAATGAATAAGTAAATATATTGTGGAGCTGGGTTTCTTCCTGTTAGAAAAGGGAGCTATGAGTATGGAAAAGAGGGAGCTTGAGTGAATCCAGTGGTTATGGGTTAGAACCAGAAGTATCAGTGTGAACTCCCAGCACGTGCATAGACGGACAGGAACATTAACAGTTGGGGATGGTGGGCACATCCACACATCACACTGCCCAGCAGAGAGCCCAGCAGCAGTGATTACACGGAGTGCTTGGATGTTGGTCTCTAACCACTGTTGTCCACTAGGAGTAAATCTCCTCCAAGAAATTGTTGATTCTGGGGCAGGGACAGAGAAATTAAAAGATGAACACAGAACATCTTGTTGTGCCAGAGATTAAAGGTGATGCTCAGAGCGTAACAGAACATGTCCGAAGGAGAAGAAGCCAGTTGGGAGGGGTGCCCACTGGCCTACCTTGGGTAGATTTAAGCCTCAAATGTCTGCACCAGTTTATAACCCATTGAATAAAATAAGAATTTACAGTTGACACCCACACAAGCAAACAAACAAATACATAAAAGGAAGAGAAGGAAAAGCTTCTTGTAGATGAAATGAGAAAGTTTCCATCCGGAGACCTCCATAGTAAGAGCTCAGTCGTTTCTCAAATGACACAGGCTGAGCATGTAGCCCAGCGGCAGAACACTTGTCCAGCGTGTGTGACATCCTGGGCTCAATCCCTAGTAAATAAAAATAGAAACAAGGGAAGAGGAGGGAAGGAGGGAAGATAGGGAAGGAATGAGAGAAAGGAAGGGATTCAGTGTGGAATCACCAAGGTGAGATTAGTAAGAAACCTGCTCTCTAGAATCTGAAAGCACTTTCCAGAAGATTCTTACTAGAGACAAAAAAGAAAACAGTGGTGAGACCTGGCAGACACTATCCTGAGCAAAAGTTAAAAGTTATTGTCACCAGCAAGGGGACAAATCTGTATCATGGCCCTCAGGGATGCAACACCTGCCAAAAATGCACGTCCTGAAATTTATCAGGAGGAAACATCAGAGAAACACCAATGGAGTGTAAAATAACAGGTTTATAGTCATCAAAAACACCAGAATCATGAAGGCCAATGACAGAAGAAGATGTGTTGAAGATTTAAAGGCAAGAGGGCGAGAAACAAGATAGGATCCTGGTGCATCCTGGACCACAGACACCAAGACAGTTTCTTTCCTCTTTTGCTTGTAGGGACATTACTGGAAGAACTATTGAGCCTGAGGAAGGCCTGTAGATTATTTTATTGTACTAATGCTGATTTGCTGACTTTGATAATTATGCTATGGTTATGTAGGGAAATGTCACTGTTTTTAGGAAATACACACTGTTAAATCTGAAGTCATTTGGGTTCAAGGAGCATCAGGCCTGTTATTTACTATGTGAGTCTGTGTGTGTGTGTGTGTGTGGGTGCGTGCGCGCGTGCGTGTGTGTGTGTGTGTGTGAGAGAGAGAGAGAGAGAGAGAGAGAAAGAGAGAGAGAGAGAGAGAGAGTGTAGGGAGAAGGGAGGGGTAAAGAGGATAAAACCAATGTGGTAAAAAGTTAACATCTGAGAAATCTTAGTGAAGGGTATATGTGAATCCTTTGTGCAATTCTTATAATTTTAACTTTTCTGTAGTTTGGTATTACTTTTTTCTTTTTTTTTTTCCTTTTTTACCAAAATTCATTTCATTTCAAGAAGAAAAAAAAAGAAAAAAACTAAAACAAAATGTCAAAACACATCAATAATATTACTTCAAATACACACACACACACACACACACACACACACACAGAGTCTACATTCACACACCTTTGATACCAAAACTAATACACTGAACAACCCAGACCATAAATAATCTTTGACTCCTTAGCATTCTTTGTGGAATTACTAAGACAAAGCTATATGGTTTTTAAAAGATCAGTGTTGGGCCAGGGATGTAGCTCAATGGCACAAGTGCCTGCCTGGCAAGTGCAAGGTCCTAAATTCAATTCCTGGTACCAAAAGACAACAATAAAATAAAATAAAAGATCAGTGTAAACATATTTAAGAGACTGATATTGAAACATATTGATGTACAGAAATAGAGAAGTTCTTAGCTGGATATGGTGGTGCACGCCTTTAATCCTAGAACTCCGGAGGCTGAGGTAGGCGGAGCTGATTTTGAGGCCAGCTTGGGCTACAGTGTGAGCACAAGGCTGGCCTGAGCTACATAGTTACACACCCTGTTTCAAAAACTAGGGCCGGGAGTTTGGCTCAGTGGCTTAAGCGCCTGCCTAGCAGGCACGAGGTTGTGAGTTCAATCCCTGATGCCAAAAAAACCCAAAAAAACAAACAAACAAAAAAAAGAAATAGAGAAGTTGTTGAAACTCCTGATGAGGAGAAAAGCAGTGGCAAGGAGGAAAAGGAGGGCAGGCATGGGGTGTGTGTGTGTGTGTGTGGGTGTGTGTGTGTAAGTAGGTGTGGAAGGAGCAGCCCAAACCACTGCACATACTTGGAATTGGGCAACCAAGAGCAGAGGAGCCAAAGGTCAGCCGAAGAGGGAGGGACTGACACTGGTGACCTGACATTGCTTCTTGTTCAAAAACAACCCAATCGCCCATTATTTCCCTGCACAACAGCAGGCTCAGGAACGTAGGCCAATGATTGGGCCAGGAACTCCCCTCGCTGTGCACAGGCCCACTGTTGAGTCCCCGGGGTCCCTGAAGCTCTCCAGTTGGTACAGAGGAGGCAGCACCAGCACTCCCTGCAGGCCAGGCACATGGCCTAATGGCCTGCCATAGGGTGTCAGTGTAATCTGAAGTCATCTTCCTCCTTAGTGCCTTAGCACACTGCATCAAGTGCTATGTGGGCTCATGCTTAGAGAACATGCTAAGGCTCTGCAGGATCACAATCCTGCAGCAGGTAACATGAATATTTCAACTCCCTGCTGAGGAAAACGAAGCCTAGAGAGGCCAGTCCATGGACTCCATGTCAGAAAGCCCATTTTCAAACCCAAGAGTCTGATCCAAACTCTGGACTCTAATCACTGCGCTGTGCTGGGTAAAAAATTGTATTTATTTATTTTGGTTTTTGAGACAGGGTCTTGCTATGTAGTTCAGGCTGGTATTGAACTCATTATGTAACCCAGGCTGGCCTCAAACTCATAGCAATCCTCCTGCCTCAGCTTCCCCAGTGCTGGGATTATAAGCATGCACCACCACACCTGGTTGGGTAAAATGTTTTCGTTAAGGAAAAAAAAGGGGCAACCAATTATAGATTGAAGATTTTAAGCTAAAACATTGGGAGATGAAAATTACATTCAAGTAAATACACATTTTACTTTTCCATCTACAATCTGTTGGACTGTCACCTGCCCAAGGGCCTTACCTGGCAGAAGAACTGTTGCTGAGCTCCTGTGCCAGGTGCATTACTGAAGGTGCTGGTAGATTTGGAAGAAGGAACTGGAAGACGATGAGATGCACTGACTGGTGCCGGAGTCCTGTTGGGCTGGGCCAGCTGATCTCCTGTAAAGTTTGCTCCGGAAGGCCCAGACTGAGCTACAGGCCCAAGACCAGGATGGGCAGTGCCGGCTGAGCTGGCAGCTGGGAACCGACTGGGCCCTGCCATACTGGTCACAGAGGGCATGGTGGTGAAGCCAGGCCTTCCTTGGGAAACGCTGCTCTGCCCAGGTGACAGGTGCAACACGGTTGGAGACGCCTGCTGCAGGGGCATCTGTCCACCCACGATCTGAGGGGAGGCATGGTTGACGATCACGGGACTGCCGGAGGTGGCGAAAGTCTGGCCAGACACTAACTGGACAGCAGCGGCGTTCTGGCTGTTCAGCATGGGTCCAGAATACGGCTGGCTGGCCCTGAGCATGCTGGAGGAGTTCCTGTTTAGCATGACATGCTCCGAGGCCACCTGGCTGGGAAGGAGCTGAGGTGGCTGAGTCTGCAGAAGCTGCCCATTGATGGTCTGGACGTGGTGGACTGAGCTGGAGCTGACAGCAAGGCTGGTGGGGATGAGAAACTGACTCTGGGGCGTGTGCGGCTGGCCCATGGGGGAGTGGATGACGATACTGCCCCCAGCACTGCTCACGGCCTGTGAGGTGACAGGCTTCCGTGTGTTCTGGTGGTTGACGATGTTCACGGACATGTGTGGGCCGACCACGGAGCTCTGCGGTGAGCTCCCAGAGGCAAAAGAGATCCCTTGCTGTACGTGGTGCTGCTGGATTCCTAAGTTGTTCACATTGTACGTATTCTGCTGACCTGTCGGGATAGGCTTTGGCTGGATATTAATTGGGACTTTATTTGAATTTGGCGCGAGACCCCTTTGTATGATGATGTTATGCACAGGCAAAGATGTTTGAAAATTTGTGCTGTTAAATGGAACAGTAACAGGCTGTGCCACGGGGCTGGAACTGGAGTTCCCAAAGAGGGAGTTGCCATTCGGAGTCTGTCTGTGGACCAGCAGCCCTCCACTCACACTTGACGGGGCTTGCTGCCCACTGCCCTTCAATATGATCTGCGATCCATCTAGGTTATTAATAGTCATCATGGAAGGCTGATTACCAAATGACCCGATTAACTGTATCTGACCAGAACCACTAATCTGACTGCTGTTAGACAAATGCTGGCTGGGAACGCTGATGCCCACGTGTTGCATAAAGCCATGCTGCACACCCACTGTGCTGCTTGCAAACGATGCCCCCACAGGCACATGTGTCACCCCTATCGGCTGCAGCGTCTGACCTGAGTAACTGGAAACATTAGAAGCCTGAGTAAAGGATGCTGATGAAGAAGGATGAAGCTGCGCTTGTGCAAACTGTTGACTGGAGCCTATACTGGCATCCAAGTACGCCTCTTCCGCCAGTGTCTGTTCAGTGATGTTCGCCTCCTGCAAGGATTTCTGAAGAATATCAAAAGGTTGGTCCTCACTGAGATCAGGAAGCGGAGAAGACTCAAGTTCATCCTCAAGAAACTGAAGGCTACTTGAGAGTGGCAGTCCATCACTGGGTCCTTCTCCAAGCTGATTGCTTACACCTTTTAGGGATGACTTAGGATCAGCATTCTAAAAAAATAAGCAACATGTTACAGGGCATAGCCAGTCTTGGAAAGAGAGCTACAAAAAAGATTCATCTCACTTTTGAATATAAATAGAGCAACACTGCATTTTAGGTACAACTCTCCAAACTGCCCACCTTATTCTACTCTTTTAGTTCCTTAGTAATCATGCTTACCATCACGTTTATAAGCCTATGAATCTGTTCATTTGATATATTACTTTACAAGGAACAAACAACATGAAATACTAAAGATTACCTAGAGCTCAGCTCCATGGTTTTGAAATACTGGCAGAGACTATTTACTTTTTTGGTGCTGGAGCCCAAATCCAAGGCCTCCTGCAGGTTAAGTATGTACATTTCCAGCATCTAAGGCTTTTTTCGGTTTGTTTTCAAGCTGGGAGCAGTGGGCCATGCCTGTATTCCTAGCTGCTTAGGAGGCTGAGACAGAAGGATGGCAAGTTTGAGCCATAGGTTCGGTCACAGATAGTGTGGTTGTCTAGCATGTTCAAGGCTCTGAGTTCAAACTCCAGAACCATTATCCAAAAAAAAAAAAAAAAAGTTAAGTTTGAGCCCAGTCTGGGCAACCGAGTCACTTAGGCCTTGTCTCAAAATAAAAAGTAAAGGCGGGGCTTGGTGGTACATACCTATAATTCCAGCATTCGGGAGGCTGAGGCAGGAAGACTGCTGCAAGTTTGAGGCCAAGCCTGGACTACAAAGTGAGTTCAAGGGCAGCTTGAACTATATAGTGAGACACTGTCTCAAAAAGACAAAAACAAAACAAAACAAAACAAAACAAAAGGGAGCGGAGAGGATGTAGTTCAATGTGAAGGCCACGTTCTGGGTCAATTCTCAGGATTGCAAAAAAGCAAAACAAAACAAGAGTATACCAATTTGCAAAAGTGTAGTCGCTCCCAGGACTAAACTGTAAGGGCCTGGGAATCATGATGGCAAGCAAAGCCAAGAGTGGTAAGTGGGCGTGGTGGCACACACCTGTCTCAGCAATTGGGAGGCTGCAGCTGCCAATTTGAGGATAGCTTGTACCCTAGCCTAGACTATACAATGAGACCTTGTCTCAAAAAAAAAAAAAAAAAATGCCAAGAACAATTCCTTTCACACCCAATTAACACTTGAAATAAGACTAACAAAGATATCACCTTAGGATCTGGTGATTCATTTGAAAAGAAGTAGGAAAAGCAAACGAAAGCAGAGGATTTCTTTGCAGGAAAACATCAAGGCAACAATGGGTATCTCCTACGCTAGGACACATAGTTCAACGCATTCATAATCTACAAATTAACAGATCACAGGCTTAAAACAGAATTTTTTTTTTTTTTGAGGTTCAAACCCAGGGATGCTCTACCACTAAGCTATGTCCCCAGGTCTTTTTTTTTTTTTTTTTTTTCTTTTTGGTACTGGGGATCAAACTCACCACCTTGCACTTACCTAGCAAGTGCTTGAACCACTGAGCTAAATCCCCGGCCCCCCAGGCCTTTTTATTTTGAGACAGGGTCTCACTAAATTGCCCAGGTGGCACTCAAACATGTGATCCTCCTGCCTCAGCCTCCTTCAGTGCTGGGAGAAATACCCATCTTTTTTAGAATATTTTAAATATTTCTACTACACCTGATATGATGCGATCAAAGTTCCCAATTAAAAATACTGAATAAACTGGGCATGGTGGTGCATGGCTGTAATCTCAGGACTCAGGAGGCTGAGGCAGGAAGATTGTTGTGAGTTCAAAACCAGCCTGGGCTACAAAGTGAGCTCAAGGCCAGCCTGAACTGCATAGTGAGACCCTGTCTCAAAAAGAAAAAAAATATCAAATAAAGTAGTCTCAAAGAGTTAGTAAATACAAAGCATTCATGTTGAGGAACAGGCTCAATATCTACTCTATGGGCTTAGTAGCATTACATGCCATTATTCCTCATTCAAAATGCATGTCAGGAAACCAAAAAACAAATGTCAGGAATGCTATTCAGGCTGAGGCTCAGTGGGAGAGCTTGTCTATTGCATTAGTTCTAGGCTTCAATCCCCAGCACTAAAAAAAAAGGGAAAAGGAAAAAAATGCTATTCTGGTTTCATAAGTGAGGAAACTGAACATCACAGGGGTTTACCGAGGCATTCAGTTACATAGCTAAGTGAGGGGCTGTGCGAGGCTCCCACCCATAGTCCAAAGGGCGAACGTAACCAGGAGGAGGCACACACCTGCAATCCAGCTACTTGGGAAGCTGAGGCAGAGGGGTCTAGAACATGAGGCCAGTCTGGGAATTTTTTTTTTTTTTGAGACAGGGTCTCGCTATGTAGCTCATGCTGGCCTTGAACTCACTATGTAGCCCAGACTAACCTCAAACTTGCAGCACTCCTCTTGTCTCAGCCTCCCAAGTGCTGGGATTACAGGTATGCGCCACCACAGCCAGTCAACCTAGTGAATTTTGGGAGCCTCTGCCACAAAATAAATTTTTAAAAAAAGGACAGGAGCTGTAATTCAGTGGTAGAGTGCTTGCCTAGCAGGCACGAGGCCCTGGGTTCAGTTCTTGGTATCTCATGTGCTACATGCATACATGTGCACATGCTCACTACTTTTTTTTTTGTACCTGGGATCAAACTCCATATGCTCGGTATTAAGGCAACACAGGACTTAAATACTTATAGTAATCTCCGCAGTCTTGAGTAGGACTCCTCCCTCCTCACTGCACCTGATCTTTCCCGTTGAAGAACATGGGTATGGATAAAAAAAAAAAAGAAGAAGAACAGGGGTTTGGGTCAGAATCCTAGCTCAGTGGCTCATGGCTGAGCAATACTGGGCCACTGGACCTCTCTGTGCTTTAGTTTCCTCATCTACAGAATATGAATATTAATACAACTACTTTACAGAATTACCCTAAAGATTAAGTGACCTTAATATATGTTAAGCCCTTAGTGCTACACACATACTACATGCTCAAAAAGTGTCAGGTTTTTTTCCTTAAGATGAAAGTAATCTATAATTGTGATCAAAAACAATTTCTAAGTGAGGCATAATGGCACATGCCTATAATTCCAGCACTCTGGGAGGCCAGGCAGAAGGACTACAAATTTGAGCCCAGTCTGGGTAACTGAGAGACTTAGTAAGACCCTGTCTCAAAACAAAAGGTTGGCCATGTAGCTCAGTTCAAAGACCCTGGATTCAATCCCTAGTACTAGAAACATAAATCAAAACAAAACATGATTTCTCACCAGGAATTGTGATACACACCTGCTACTCCTAGCCACTCAGGAGGCTGATGCATGAGGATCTCAAGTTCAAAACCAGGTTGGACAACTTAGTAAGACTTTGTCTCCAAATAACATAAATAAAAAGGGCTGGAGATGTAGCTCAGTGCTCCTTGGGTTCAATCTCCAGTATTGCCAATAAGTAAGTAAGTAAATAAATAAATAAGTAAATAAATTTTTTTTTGCCTAGGTGAGACTTGAATTTGTAGACCTCCTGTCTCAGACTGCTTCAATACTGGGGTTACAGGTGTGCACCGCCACACCCAGCTATGCAAGATTTCTTTAAAGCATAAGCAACACAGTTCAAAAGATTCTGATATGACTTTCTTGAGTACATATTTCTCAATCATTTCAGGAAGAAAGTTGAAAGCTTAAAAAAATTGGCAAAGTAAGCCAGGCGTGGTAGTGCACGTCTTTAAAACCAGCACTTGGGAGGCAGAGGTAGGCGGAGCATTGTGAGTTCGAGGCCGGCTTGGGCTACAATGTTAGCGTGAGTGAGGCCAGCCTGAACTACACAGCGTGACCCTGTCTCAAAAAACTAGGGCCGGGAGTTTGGCTCAGCGGCTTACACGCCTGCCTGACAGACGCGAGGTTGTGAGTTCAATCCCCGGTGCCACAAAAAAAAAAAAAAAAAAAAAAAAAAACTTGGCAAAGTAAATCTCAGCTTGCCTTATCTGTGACTAAGTTAAAAGAGAAACGTCACCCTAATTCAATAGCTTTTCCTGCTGTGTAAATTACAAAGGACAAGGTTAGGATGCTGTGTGATACAAAGGCAAGTAAAGCCCCTATTCACTAGGCGACCCTGACACAGAACCGCTTGAGTGAGTGTTTGGTTCAGTTTTCAATACTCACAGTGGAGTTGGCGAAAATTGAGTTGGAGTTGGCTGCAGGGTACCCTGCGTTTGTCAAGTCATCGCTGCTCTGCAAAGGGACAGAGTCAGCACAGTGGTTACTGAGACTTGAAGAAGAAACCCAGTGTGTGTCTCTGATGCGCTGAGTGTTACTTACAGATTTATTACTAGGTCCATGAAGAAAATAGTTCAGTGCTTGCGGGTCTCTGGAAAAGAAAAAGGAAAAAAGGAAGAAAAATAACAAATACATATGTAACCCATGTTTAGGATTATTACTAGGGCAAAATGAAAATGACTAGCCTGAGGAAAATCACTTGCTATTTTAAAATGATTTCCTCAGTAGTTTTTTGTTTCATGTTATCCCATTTCCCATCGTGACTCATTTCTGCCTCCCAGGACTCTGTGTGTGTGTGTGAGTGTGTGTGTGTGCGTGCGTGCACACATGCACACGCTGGGGCTAAAACCTGGGGCTCTAAGATACTAAACACAGGCTCTACCACTGAGCCACACTCCTGGGGATTTTTTTTTCCCCCTGGGGATTTTTAGAATAAAAATTTAGTAAGGGACTCCTGAATAATGACCCCATGTTGACAAGGACCTCCTTGACTTGCTGCTTTGACTATTATGATTCTTTAACTTTAACACTCAGAGGGTTTTAATATAGTCAGGCTGTTTTCAGATGTAGGATGAGCTTCTTACCCAATCAGATCGAGGAGACACGAGTCATCATCATCATCCATGACAACTGGAGGGAAGGAAGAGGAGAGCATGTTTCAACAAAGCAGACTGGAATTAAAGGTGTCGATGCAACGTAACAACACACATGATACTATTCTGGATAAGTAACGCACGATTCATATGAGTTTTTCTTCTAACTGCTTATTATTGTGATTTCAAAAAATTTTATCATTAGGCTTGGTGGTGCTATAGTTTCAGCTAGTAAGGAGGCTGAGGTAGGAGGATCATTTGAGCCCAGAAATTTATGCCCTGGAGTTGGAGGTCAGTCTGTACAACAGAGCAAGATCCATTTTAAAATACACTAAAGTAAATAGGAATTTGTTGTCTTTCAAGAAAGTTTTCATTTTAAGGGGTCTGGGGATATAACTCAACAGCACAGCACCTGCCTGGCAAGTGCCAAGTCATGAGTTTGATTCTGCCGGTACCAAAAAAAAGGAGAAAGTTTTCATTTTATTTTATTTTACTTATTTATTTTTGTGGCACCAGGAATCGAACTCACAACCTCGCACCTGCCAAGCAGGCACTTAAGCTACTGAGCCAAACTCCCGGCCCTAGTTTTTTTGAGGCAGAGTTGCACTATGTAGTTCAGGCCGGCCTTGCGCTCATGTTGTAGCCCAAGCCAGCCTGGAACTCACAACGCTCCTCCTACCTCAGCCTACAGAGTGCTGGGATTAAAGGCGTGCGCCACCACATCCAGCTGAAAGTTTTCATTTTAAACTGGGCACAGTGATGCACACCAGTAACTACAACAGTAAGGGAGACTGAGGCAGAAAGATCACAAGTTTGAGACCAGTTTGGGCAACTTATTGAGATTCTGACACAACACAGAACAGAACAGAACAGAAAACAAAAATCTTAAAAGGTCTGGGGGCCAGGCATGATGGAGCTTGACTATAATCTCAGCGCTCTGGGGGGACTGAAGCAAAAGGATCACAACTACAAGCCCCACCTGGGCAATTTAGCAAGATCCTGTCTCAAAATAAAAAATAAAAAAGGGCTGGAGACACAGCTCAGTTGTACAGCGTCCGTGGTTTCAGTCCCCAGTATTAAAAAAGAAAAAGAAAAATCAGGAAAGTACTCAATTTAAATGGTTTTTATTGAAAATAAACCCTCAAAAGCGAGTCAAGAAAGATTCTAGAACAATCAGAGATCTGGCAGCTGATTCCCCTAAATGGACCATAAACAAAGAGAACCATAACTTTCTTAAACAGAGAGCAAGCCAGGGGAGGGAGCAATATATGTTTTAGAACAGCTGTCAGATTCAGAAGTCTGTACGGTTTGTGGCTGTGTCTCTGGATATGGACAGTAACCTACAGCTCTGGCCAGAGGTTGGCAGCCCTCACTCAGGCAAACAGAGGAAAAGGGCCCCACAGACTTTGAGACAGAAGAGGGCCTGGCCTGGGGCCTGGCTCCTCCACTGCAGTGCTGCACTGTTCAACTCCCAACAACCCACGTCCCGGCCAGGACACTGGAGTGGGAGCCTCAGCCAGCCAGTGATTCTCCTGAGCCCTGACAACTAAGCACATAGCTCCCACGAGTGACTCCCTGGATGCAGGTCACTTACACTAGTGATCCGCCACCCGGCAACACAGCCTTGCGCCATCTGCAGCTGCGTGGAACAGCTGACATCACAGAATGCCAGCCCCGGGGTTCTGGGCGGCTGGGACAGGCGGCTGAGAGCAGCAGCTGGCTGAGCACGAAGGCCTGAAGAGACGCCCAGAGGAGGGGCACGCCCAAGGCAAGGCTCAGTGTCTGCTCCATCTAACCGGCACCTCCTTCCCAGATCTGCCACTCTACCAACCACAAGGCCAAGGGAAAGCGCACTCCTACCACTGGGAGGTGAGTCCCCCATGGCCGGGTGATGACAGGCTGTGTGTGCACAAGGGCTCAGTGGAGAGGAGCGATGACCAGGAGGAAGGAAGGAGGAAGAGAAAGCTTATAGGAGGCAACAGCCAGGGCTGGAAAGAGGAGCGTAAGCTAAGGGAAAGGTGCCTGCCAGAGCCAGGTGGGGTCAGATTCCCACTGTGTCAGTGGCCAGGATTGTGCAGGAGTGGGGTCAGGAAAACTGCCACCAAATGGATATACAGGAGCCATGGGAAGGTGTCCCCTAAACCTCGTGACACTGACAACGGTGGAACTGCATTGGCCATTACTGTTCTGTCACTCTCAGACATCACAATCACATGGAATAAACCAGACAATTGTGACATAATTAAGCCTATCAGCAGGCATCATAGACCATTTCAATGTACTTCCACTGTATTCTCTGTAAGTTTATTTTAATTTTAATTTAAGTATTTTCAAGGCAGGGTGTCGTTGCCCAGGCTGGCCTTGAACTTATGATTCTCCTGCCTCAGTCTCCTGCATAGCTGGGAATTAAACATGTGCACCACCTCACTGGTTGTGGGTTTATTTTTTAAAGTATCTGGAAGCTGGATGTGGTGGTGCATGCCTGTAATCCAGCATTCTGGGAGGCTGAGGCACGAGGATTGCAAGTTCATGTCCAATCTGGGCGACTCTGTGGTTTAGTGAGATCCTGTCTCAAAATAGGATAGGATAGGAGAATAGAATAGAGCAGAGCAGAGCAGAACTGTGGATATAGATAGTGCAAAGGCCCTGGGTTCAATTCCCAGCACCTCAATCAATCAATCGATCATCTAGAATTCTCTGATATAAGCTATAATAAATGAAAGAAAACAGATCACACCAAAGATAAACAGCTCCCTCAGCCTCCTGCCTCCTTGACACCCTCACCTCCCTCCTTTCTCCACTGACTGGATTCCCAAGGTTGTCAAATAAGTTCTGAGAAGGTCAGCCCAGACAGTGCCACTGCCACCGCAATGTCCCTGCCACCAGGCATTCCAATGACAGAACACTTGCTGCCTCAATGTTGTATGTGACAAGTTGGTCCTTAAAGAGTCAAAGTAAAAGGACAACTTTATAAAAGTGATGTGATTAGCCAGGCGTGGTGGCTCACGCCTTTAATCCCAGCACTTGGGTGGCTGAGGTAGGCAAAGTATTGTGAGTTCGAGGCCAACCTGAACTACATAGTGCGACCCTGCCTTGAAAAAACTAAGGCTGGGAGTTTGGTGCAGTGGCTTAAGCGCCTGCTCAGCAGTTATGAGGTTGTGAGTTCGAGCCCCAGTAACAATAACAACAACAAAAAAGTGATGCGATTAAAAGCCAGTGTGCACCCTCCTGTCCTAACCAGAGGCTGGGCTTACCCAACCTGGCAGCGCACTCCCTGGAGACAAGCTGTGTTGGTTTGTGAACACCCTCCCAGGCAGGGTATCCCTGAGCAGACCTCTGTGCACTTGCACAGTCAGGATACCCTGGGGAATCTACTTGTCACAGGGTCATATTCTTTTCTGACTTAGATAGATTTTCAAAGGACAAGAGATGAGCCTCCCTTCCATTGCATCCTCAGCTGTACAGTCTCAAAATGAAAGCTACCCCTATTCTTAGCATGACTCATGGCTACCAAAGTCCAGGTACCAAAGTAAACTCAAACTGGCTGATTCTGAAGGGGGAAGACACCAAGACTCAAAGCGAGGTGTTGAGAACAACCCTGGCATCAGTGAGTGGGGGCTGAGACCAGGTGGGGTTTGCTGTGTAAAAGAGGCACCCTCCTCTAGAGGTGACTGGAATAAAGGGTATGACAAGACACAGCCCCCTCGCCACAGTAGCTCTCGAGAGTGGCATCTGCTGCTCTTCCAAAGTTCTTTTTTTTTTTTTTTTTTTTGCGGCACCGGGGATTGAACTCACAACCTCGCACCTGCCAGGGCAGGCACTTAAGGCACTGAGCCAAACTTCCAGCCCTGGTTTTTTTTTTTTTTTTTTGAGGCAGGGTCGCACTATGTAGCTCAGGCCAGCCTTGCGCTCGCGTTGTAGCCCAAGCCGGCCTCGAACTCACAACGCTCCGCCTACCTCAGCCTCCCGAGTGCTGGGATTAAAGGCTGCTCTTCCAAAGTTCTGACAGCACCCACAGCTTAGAAATCCCTGCCCCAGACACTGGACTACTATACCTATAAAAATGAAAACTAATATTTAAAATTATTCTTAACAGTCAACAAATACTGTGAATCACTTTTAATCAAGAGTATAAAACTGTGAAAGTGCCATTTCAAGACAGTGGGAGAAGGATGTCAGTCACATGGAAGGCGAGCATGGCCCCACACCGCGTGGCTTTGCATGGATCTATATCCCTACCCCTGTTTGTTTCACTTTGAGATAAGGTTTTAGTTAAATCACTAAGTTGCCCAGCTGGACCTAAACTTGCAATCCTCCTGCTTCAGCCTCCCAAGAGTAATGAGATTATAGGTGTGTACTACCAAGGCTGAGTTCTGTTATCTTCTTTTTTAATCTTTGCTTCTTTTATTCATAATGTCCCTTTTTGCCCTGGATGTTCTAATTTTTCTCTTTACCACTAATTTTAGGCAATTTGACTATGTTGAATTTGGTATAGTTTTCATATTTCTTTTTTTTTTTTTTTTTTTTTTTGGCGGCACTGGGGATTGAACTCACAACCTCGCGCCTACCAGGGCAGGCGCTTAAGGCACTGAGCCAAACTCCCGGCCAGGGTTTTTTTGAGGCAGGGTCGCACTATGTAGCTCAGGCCGGCCTTGTGCTCGCGTTGTAGCCCAAGCCGGCCTCGAACCCACAACGCTCCGCCTACCTCAGCCTCCCGAGTGCTGGGATTAAAGGCGTGCACCACCATGCCCGGCTGGTTTTCATATTTCTTATGTTTGAAGTTCATTGGGCTTATAGAATCTACAGG
>RJWM01017867.1:0-42202 GCA_004363535.1 Dasyprocta punctata | reverse complement strand
ATTCAATGAATTTAATATTCATTGTGTAATACCTTCCAAATCATTGAACTGCCCATATTATAATAGCAGCTATTTCAGGAATATTTTCACGTGGGTTCATTTGCAGATATGAGTCTCTTGAATTTTCACTTTTAAGGCCAATCCACGTGAGATGAAAGTTGTAAACTAAGACTTACCATTGTACTCTGGAGTAATTAAGAATAATTTGATTGTTGACAAGGTTGTCTAGTTTTAATAGATTGTGCCAAAATCTGTAATGTTTAGTGTATTTTAAAGCATTCTATAAAAAAATTTCAGGTTATATGTGTGCCATTTTGTTCCAAACACAAAATTAACGTGAAGTTTAAGTATACAGAGGACATTATTGTGGTTATTAATATGTTTAAAGTTGTTTGTAGCAGCCATAGAAGATAGATTGGGACTCTGTAAATTTTACTTGGAGTGGTTATTCTAACACTGCTGACATATAAACCAGCTGTCCACCAGCTGTAAAATTCTAGCACATAATTTACAGATAGCTATATGGTGTTTTGACAACCCCAAATCAGCTTTAATATGTCAATTTCAAAGTTTGTCACCAGAAAGTTCATCTGAGGGAGAGTGTCTGCTCAATTCATGTTAAATACGAAGTGATTACAGTAGATAACACAAGATGTACAATTTCTTGCAAAAATAAAGTTGTTTAACATAGTTATTATGTACTTTCAGGGCATAATACAGTTTTTTCAAAAGCACATCTTAAAACACCAATTTGCTATAGTAGATGAAAGATATATTTGCTCATGGAAAGCATATGGCAATAGCAGTAAAAGTAAAGATGCTTTTCTCTGCAATAATTCTTCATTTATATAACAATATGTAAGGGGGATAAAAAATGGTGTAGTGCTGAATTTTCATTTCTGGTTCAATTTAAGGAAGGCTTAAGAAACTATTACAAAATAAACACTTTTTTTTTTCAAAGATGTTCACAGCCCTTCCATTCCTGGCATTTAAAGCCACATGGCTCTATTGAAGGGTGGGTTCCTTTAGAAAACAAGCAGGGTTCTCTTTGTACAGTACCCTCTTATTGCACTGATACCTGTAAAGCACATTTGAAGACATTAAGGCACACAACGGATCTGCCTTGAAGAAACTATAGCAAGAATGAGTAGGAAAAGAAAGATATCTCAGGACAGCACCATGCCCCAAACATGACCATTTTTGCTTTTACTTTTTAGCCAGTTTTAGTCTGTGTAAGTCAGATGTTATAACCATAAGTGAGGGAACAAAGGGGAAATATTATTTCTTGAAAATTTAATGAAAGAAATTTAAGAATACCATGCCCCTTCAAAGATTGTAATAGGGCTGAACCACATGAAATACATGAATGGTACCCACATTCAGCTTGATATTACAATCTATGAAAATAAAAACAGTCCAGGTCAAAGTGCATCTATGATTTTGCACACTTTTTCTTTATTGAATATGGCTTTTAAGTAATTAGAAATTCATCTCATTCTTTCACACTATTTTACAAAAATACTTGCAAGCATTTTGCACATATCTTCTCAATATTCATTGTGCAACACTTGAAACACACTTTCCATGCTTGAAAAAGTAGGTTTATTTGGGTGGATGGTGAGTAGATTTGTACCAGTTGTTACATGCTAGAAGTTGACTGATTTTTCTTTTTCCCGAAGAAATACCTGAGTACAAATCTGCACATACAGGATTTACTAATTAGCTGTTCAACTTTTCCTTTTCCCCAGTATTTGGAAATCTCATAATTGCAAACATTTGTTTCTATAAACCTAAACTTGTTACAGAAAATCATGTCTATAGATTACAAATGAATCTTGCGTTTGTTTTGTTTCTGAATTGTAAATAAAATCTATTTCAACAACCCAATTTCAGACATGCCTTTTAAAATGGGTGTAGCCTTCATTGTCTGTACCTCCATCTTTCAGTCTTAACTATCTTGCAGTTAGCTTTTATTGCATCATTAAATTTTTTTTCTGTCCAAGATCACCAATAAACTCTTATATGACACATTATATATGAATACTCACTCTTTTTTTTAAAATTTTCATCTTTACTATATTACAAAATTCAAACTGCTGAAAACTTGGCTTCCAACTCTGATGAGTATTCCCATTCTTATTTTTCCTTGAGGACCCTACCAAATCCCTTCCGAGCTCGGTGTGGTGTAACAGAGATGTTCATTCTGAAAATGTGAAACCAGGCATGCACTGGAGGAAGGGGCCAGGAGAGAAGCAGTGAATGTGGCAGAAAGTGCTGGAGGTGGTCTAGGGCTTCACGCAGGGTGCTGGTGCCTTCGTCTGCTGCTTGCTGTCCTCAGAGGGAGATCTGATGGGTGACTCAGAGGCCACATAGGCGATGGAGCCCCTCAGAACTGGCAATGACTCCAATTGGTATTGAAAGGGTGGTGAGAGAACGAAGGATCAGTGATAAAATTTTGCCTTCTAATCAGTATTACACATCAAATGTACACAATGAATGACTATTTTTACTGTGTGTCTCCTGTAATGTTTGGAATATATATATATATATATATATATATATATATATATATATATATATAAACATTTGCTTGCGATTCAAATTGATTTGCTAAATCTGACAACTCTCCTGATGTGTCTACCTCAAATTAGGAAAAAATGTAATAAAATCAGGAGAAGAACTTGAATAAAGTTTTTCTTTTGCTGACTTGTATTTAGCTCTGAGACACCTGTGAAGAAATGTCAGAGAACCACTTGGTTTTCTGGTGCTGAGAGGAAAAGTCTGGGATGAAGTTTGTTTAAATATTTTCTTTAAAACTATCTGTCATATCACATTGTAAATGAATCTACTTTTTCATCACCAATCTACTCCACTCCTTTAATTTCATATTTTTATTAGTGATACCACCATTGTGCCCAAGTAAATAAAAATGAAATTTAATAATGAGCTTACTAATCACTGTTGGAGAGGCAGCAAAACTATTTTTTCATAAAAATAGTGTGGAGGATCGCTTACTAGTTTTCAAAGTACACTTTTGTATGACATATGTATATAAAAAATAGCTAAGATAGTTAAAAAAGAAAAGCACTCTGACCTCCTTTGTCATCCATGTGGCCTGTCCAGAAGGAAATTCAATGCCTCCCTTCACTGGAAAAAAAAATGTCTGCTGAGATTTTGATAGATATTGAGGTGAATCTATAGATAAGTTTAGGGAGAATGAATGTTTTGATATTTGTCCAATTCACATACATAGTCTCTCTCCACATATTTAGGTTGTATTTGAGCATTTTTGATCAGTTTTTAGGATACAGATAATGAATATATTTTGGTAGATGTATACAGTAATGTTACTTTAAGCTTTTTTGTGATGTTGTAACTTGTACCTTTACAATTTTACTTTCGTATTGTTCATTGCTTGTATATAGGCCAACACTAGATTTCTGTATATGGCTTTGTGCAAAAATAGGTAGAAATTGAAAAAGAGATGATGGACCTATACTTACAAAATAAACTTTGCTGAAAATAAAAAAAGAATATTTTAGTATAAATTTACTGAATGCAAGACCACGAACCTATAAAGTTCACAGTTTTTAAAATGTTCTTTTCTTTGTGTTAAAGTGCCATTGTATACATCTTTTAATTGATTTGGTTGCAAACTCTATTTCAAAACAAATCTTAATGTAGTTAAATTTTATATTAAAGCTAAAATTGTGTAAAGTACTAAAACATTTCCTATTTCAGGATGCGTAAAATACAGCACAGACGTCTCTGCTTCCCAATCGTTAAACCGAAAGATTCATTTTGATTTTAACCAGTTTTTGTAACAAATAACACAAATAATGTTTGGTGTCAGTGCTTTGGGGTTTTGATCATGAGTAATACAATCCAGGAGGCTCCTTATGCCAAAAGTTCTCTTGAATAATATTTTTTTCTCTCCAAAAACTAATTACTGGTGATTTTTCTTTTACCTTGCCCTATTGGTTCAGTCAGTCACAAAACCTTGCAGGTTATCTGTCCAGTATCTCTAACAAAATAGATCTCCATATTTTTATTTTATTATTTTTTAAACATTTCAGTGGGAATGCTCTTTTAAAATAATAAGAAATTCAAGTCTATTTCTAGTCTATGTTGCTTCTCGAATATTTTTTCCATGCTGACATGGTTTTTAGTAAGACCAAAATGCCTTGGTATTTCCTATAAAATGAAGGTCAGCATGTTATTATTTTTTATACAGTAGAAAGCAATTTTTCTTCATTTTAAAAGGCCAGAGCGCCAATCAGATCCTTAAGTAAACACAAATATTTATGCTAAATATAAGTAGTTGAATACATAAAATATAGTTTAGTTCTGTATAAACTAAGAAACTATGTGTTTAGACTGGAAAAATGAAGGCAGAAAAATAGACAAAAGTGTCAGAAACCAACCCAAAAGTTTACACTTTAAAATTCAGACCATTATCATGTTGACCATTATTTAAGCATAAAGCTGAAAATACGGAATAAGAGTACAATACATTGCATTTTTGAACAAGCGCTTCATGATTGAGTTGAAAGTGATTTTAGAGTCTTTCCCATTCCAGAAAACAGAACAAGTTGGTTGCACTGACAGTGTTTTTCAATTGTAAATCTATGAGCAATGTTGTATTTTCACAGTGGTTCTGTGATTGGAGACTTGGCCTGTCACTCAACAGTTTTACAGCTGGGAGTACTTCTGTGTTGTCACCCAATTCCTCACAGCTCACTGTCAGATAAACTAATTCTTGCACAGCTAAGAATGCGCATGGCCCAATAGAAACAGGTGAACTGAAATCCAAAATTCAGTTCTGCCTGGTAGCAATTTCTGAATACAGTTCCCAATGTCTCGTACTGTTCTCTTTTTGCAGTTAGAGCCATACATGCATGGTACAAAAAGGTTTGGATCACATCATGAAAAGTGGGCAAGAATACTTTTAAAATAAAATGTCTCAGAGACCACTAAAATAGTATTAACAGATGAACTCGTTATTCATCTGGAGATTATTTGAAAACACAACTGGAGATTATTTGAAAGGGATCATCTGTCAGGAAATAAATCTTCAAACAATGCACATCCTAGGCAAAGGCCGTCCCTACCCTTCAATATTGTACTTTGCAAATGATGTGTTTCTTCTCTGACAGGTGACTCAGGCCAGTCAGTTTTGAGGTTATGCGTCAAGTCATTCAATTCCTGTACACGTTTATCAAAACTGTGAAGCACAGGGAAGAGAGGGGGAAGGGACATGAACAGTCTTTGAACTTGGGGTAGACTTTGTAGGTACCTCCTCAAAGTGTAAGAGTCCCCAACCTCGTGACCTTATCTGAACCTTTAAAAACCATTGTTCTTTTATTTTCTGGCATGAATCATTTCATGTCAAACTCATCTTTGAAGAAAACCTGTTGCCATCTTATTTATTAAAGTTTGTTTCCTTGCAGGGGTGCCGTTTTCTGTATAAAATGACATCCCCTTCCATCTCTGTTGCGTGAATTATCAATTCTCCCTTTTTCCAGCACAGCTATGGTCCACTCAGGTGCCAGAGTAACAAATCCTTGGGCCAGAATGAGGTAGATTCATCCCGGTCTAAGAATCAAAGTTGTCTAAATGCAAGTAAGCATCAAGAAAATTTAAAAATAATATATGTCTTGTTGCTTCAATCTTTACTCATGTCCTACTCCTCCCAACACCAAGATACTGAGAATTTATAAAAAAAAAAAAAAAGAGGGGGCAGGTGGTTCACATGTATTTTGTCCTTTGCCATTTTTAAAATCACAATACCAAGGCAAAGCCAGATGCCTCTGTGCCTTGTGCAATGGTGGGAATTCTAAAGGATGCAGATGCTGTATACGCACCAGGATCATCTTCTTTATCTCTCCCTTGATCGTCAGGAGCTGTAAAAAACCCTAAGTAAAATCGCCTCCAGTCATACGCAGAGAAATCTAATGTGATTAGCATGGATCAGAAGGAATAATAGGCAAACATTATGCATTCTATGAACATTAATATCATGCTTTGAGAAATTAACAAGTGTTGTGGCTGATTCAGAAAAAAAAGATGATTCAGAACA
Source organism: Dasyprocta punctata (assembly GCA_004363535.1). Classification (NCBI taxonomy): domain Eukaryota; kingdom Metazoa; phylum Chordata; class Mammalia; order Rodentia; family Dasyproctidae; genus Dasyprocta; species Dasyprocta punctata. Next base: position 36,123 of record RJWM01017867.1, on the reverse strand, counting down.
AAAGTGGAATGATAGACACAAGTTTGAACATGAGGAACCTAGCCAACAATACTTAAAATTCAGTTGCTATTTTAAGACTATGTTTGATGGTTTCTTAATAATGCAACCTTATTATATTTTGTGTTGTTGCACAATCTATCTATACATTTCCTATAACATTTTTTTGTTCCCGTTACATGTAAATCACTCAAGTGTCTTATTCTCTAAGAATTTCTTGATCCCTCAGATGAGGATTTAACTGTTTTCCCGATCTTTATAACTCCTTATTTTTGAGTTTAAATCTCTTATTAGATAATACATTTTAGCTTTAAACATGATGTAGTAATATCTGGTCTTCTTTCAAAAATTTACAACAGATAGAAAATCACTTTTTAAGAATTCATTTGTTGTTATTTTTGCATAGTTTCTTGCCTCTGAATTTAAAATATTTCCTTGACCAATATAAATTATACTGAGTCCTTTTGGGGCTCATTATCATTAGAATTTTTGCCAATCCAGAGACAGGTAGGTCTTGGAAGCCTGAAACGATCCTAGATACTTGATGTTCTTTGTATGCTAAACCATGAAGGAGGTAACACACAAAGAGGTACCGACACAGAGGTTAAGTCCTCACACTACAGATTACCAAACCCTGAACCTCTTCCCAGAATCCTGCTGTTGCTTAACCCTTCATTGCACTGTGTCTTCCCTGGAATGGGCCAGACATTGGAGATCACTGAGCACAAGTACCACACACTAGCAGGCCTGTAATGAGCTGTATCAGTGCTTAGTTGTTTCCGCCAAATTCCTTTTCTGTCGCCTATGAGAATAGGCAGAGAGTTCAGAGATTCAGAGATACAGAGATTAATAGATTGACAGTGAAGAATCATGAAATTTAGCACGTTTACACCCTACTCCTTTAATTTTAGTGTTAGTGTTTCAGGAACTGATAGGAAAAACTGTTTATAGAAGAGTAAGAAAATATTTTTGTAGAAATAATCGGTATATTTTCCGATTTCTTAAACATTTATTAGTAGACTAAAGTTGTTTGAATGAGTTATTACGTATTACAAAGGTTATTTTCTAAATAGTCAGTTATGGCAATGAATATTGTTTTTTTTTTCACCATTCTCTAAAATTAAAAATGTTGACTCCATATAGTTTCTCAAGGCTGTATTCTTAGACAAGTTACACCAAAATTGCACATACTTTATTCCTTCATTAGGAATTTATTCACTACTTATTTAACTGTAAAGTGTTTATCACATGCTTGTACAGTTTAATATTCTAAGGCTGTAGTATTGAATCTAAGAAAAGTCCTTTCCTTGTTAGGAGAGATGGTAATATTGGAAAAGAAATTTTCTTGGTCTCTAACACTGACCTTCCAAACTAGAATAAATGGCGATCAGACCACTGAACTCCATCCAGAAAAGAACGAACATGGTGAGTAGGGAGAAAGCCTGCAGAACTAATTATGTTTGTTAGATAAAACTTTAAAAATCTACATAGTTCCCCAGAAACTGCATATCTGAGGTAAACAAAAGCTTCTTCTTTCCTTATTTGCAAGTGTGTATACTTGTGTGTGCACAGGTGTAAGCACTCACACACACGTGCACACTTTACCACTGGGATTTTCTCTCACCTTGGGAGATGGAAGATATGTTCTAAAAGTTTCCTTAGTTCACTTCTACTTGGGCAAGAGGTTTCTGGTAAGTATGACATAAACTCTTCAAATGGTTTTCTTGAGCCTAATTTTTCTATGATCTTCACATTTAATGACTTTTCCCATTCTATTCTCTTCTGCTTGCCAACTTCCCAAAATATATCTTTAATAATATGGACTTTGAATGCAACCTGTTGTTTCACTTTCTTTAACAATACCATTAATGTTTTTCGTATGACAAATTTAGGCTAATGTTTGAGTGCTCAGATATGGATCCTTTTGACTCTTAACCACTATTTATACTTTGACTTCTCTCCATTGGTTTTTACTAGACATGTTTTCCCTCCTTATTTTTAAAATTAATCTTTCATTTGGGGATGGGAAGAGGATCAGTATTCCAACTGTACATTTTTAAATGTGTCACCTTCTGATGTCAGTAGGCCTGGACCCCACACAGTCAATAAAGTTAGCAAAGTCACTGCCCCAAAGATAGAGTGAGACTAATGTGTTTTGGCAGTCAACATGCCCCAAGAGGTTTGGGAGCCCAGCCAACCTGAACTTGGAAGCAGTGATGAAGCTGTCGACTGCCTGAGACTCCCTTTGCTCTGATTCTGTGCAAAAAGGGTGACACAGGACAAGTGATATCCGGCTACACTCTTTGCAGACTAGATTTCATCTACAGGATTGTGCTAGAAATAGACTGCAATTAAGGCAGGAGCTAATATACAGTCAGGCAACACATCTCCAACAGAAAGCATGGGGTATTACAATAGTCTGGGAATGGTGCAATGATTCTTGGCAACTGTAGGTGAGGAAGCTCCAGCTGCTTTTCTAAGCACAATTGCAATGCTTTGTTGAGCTACATTTCATGGACAAATATTCTTGTGATTTTGCACAGGTATTTTTAAAGAAGCAAAATTGGGATTTCAATTATTTAGTTTCCTGCTTTCAATTGACCATGTTGTCTTTTGCCCCCTGTGGATTACTAAGAAATACTTCAATACCTCCCTAAAGAATATATCCAGGATGGTCTTAATTAACTTCAGAGCAGGTAAAAATAAACAATTTCTCAGTGCCAGGATCAATTGCAGTGGCGTTCATTGCATGGTTTCATATTTGGGAGTTCCCATCGAAAAGTTAATTAGGCAGCAATCAAGAGAATCTTCAACTCTACCATTCAAGGTTTACAATAAAAACGCACATATGCAAAAATGGTGGAGATGTAAATAATAATAGATATGCTGTTCTGATAATGTCACTTAACTTGGTATCTGATTCAGATAGTAGAGATAATCTATATAAAAGTTATTTAAAGCTCTGTAAAGTGATATAAACCAAACATTCAGGCTTTTAATCATGAAGCCTGAAGACTTGTTTCAGAATTAGTAGAGAAAACCTATTGTGATGTTGTTTTAAAGAGTCTTAAGAATTATTCACACTTGGATGTCTTTGATGATAAGTTTTCTGTGTATTACACAGGATGCCTTACTTTGCTTGACATTTGGGTCTTGCTAAGAAGTCAGAGTAAGAAAATGAAATCCTTAGGTTCTTAGTCCTAGTTTCTCCCCCCATTTATTTCTGACATCCTGCTGTCTGGCAGCTGCAAACCTAGCTCTTACCTTTAGGCAAGCAGGCAAGCAAGCGTCTCTTTCCTGAACTAATGGCCATGTAGCTTTTTGGATTAATCGGCGAGTCAATGGTGCATCCTCTCTGCTGTTGTCCCAGGAGACCTCCTGCTTCACATCAACAACTTTTTGAATCCAGTTTGGCCATAAGTTTGCTCCCAATCTTAACCCTTTCTTGGCCTCTTGTATTCAAACGAACCAAATCAATGGCCACATTTGTATAGTGCCTGTATGGTATAGTGAAAGAACAATTGATTAATTACGAGTAAAACAATCTTCAGCAGATGTTTCTTTATAAAATCAACTTTTATTTTGATCATTTATGTGCAGAAAGAGACTCCATCAGTTTTTAATGTTCTTTGCTGGATTGTTTTCTCCTGAAACTATTGCTTGGATTGAAAATTGGGATTTTCAGTTCTGATTTGATTTGCTTTCTAAAAAAACTTGGAAATACAACATGAAGTGAGTTTTTTTCTGTAAAATTAAATATTAGAATGTGGTAAAGTGTTTTTCCAATTCTAAATTTCTGGTTATATTTTAAAAATTCAGCTAATAATTCTGAATTTATTTGGTATCGATAAAGACAGGACCCCAAGTACCTGTATCTTCTTTATATGCCTAGTGGAATTAATTGCATCTGAATTCAGGTACTCTGTGTTGTTTTATTCAGTTATTACCTGAATTGAATATTTCATGAGGAATTTTAGCAAGAACAAATTCTGCTTGGAAATCACATTTTCTTCAAATGATCCAAAGCTCTAGACAAGCACTTTCCACTATAAAAGCAATTTGGGTCACTTAAACAATTTTAAATTTCCTAGTAGTCATGTTTGCAAACTAAAAGGCAATAAAAGAAATTATTTACAATAATATATTTAAAGCCTATATATTGAAAATATTGCCATGACTATAGTCATTATATTAAAATTAATAATATATTTTACATTATTTTTGCTTATGCACTTTACTTTCAGTATATATTAACTTAGGCATTGATTTTCTTTTTTATGAGAAAAGGTTTATTTGTATTTTCATTTCATAAAATATATAACCCAAAGTTTAAATTCATACCTTAAACTATTCCATACATATGTAAAATGTTTTTAATTTTAAATCAAAATTAAATTTAGATTTATATTAAATTTAAAAATTGAATTCGCAGTAGCACTAACCACATCTTACATGGTCAGGATGATCATGTGAATTTCTAGACATGAATCCAGTTCTAACTGTGCAGGCTTCTAATTTAACAGCTATAATTCTAAAGTGTTAAAGAGAGTTTCTTGTTAATTATATGATACTTAATGAAATTGCAAGGAGAATTATTTTTGCTTAAGTTTTTTATTCCAGTTCTTATCCGTAAATATTCTCTGTTGGTGTGGAACATAATTATCAGGACTCTAGACCCCTTCTTTTTTATGTAATCTTAATCTTCCTCTTTTAAATAAAAACAAAAAGAAACTCTAGAAAATCATTTTTCTTTTTGCTTTTACAGCCTTGTGGGATAAGCCACCTTAAGAATGAAGAGAAAATCTTGCCCAAATCTAAATTTTAAATACACTTGAGAATTAATTTCCTAAATTTGTATATAACTGACTCATAATCTTTTATGAAGCTCAAGGTTTTAAGCTGCAAGCGATGTTCTTCTTAACTTTGAATGTGCTATTTACAAAGGAAAAAAATCTATTTGTTTATGGTGATGGGGATAAGCACACAACAAATTTTAGAGTTAAAAAAAAATTAAAGGTCATGGGGTCTAAACTGCACATATCACAAGTTAAGAAAATTTAACCCGAGAAGCAAAATTATTTATCCAAGTTCATCAGTTTCAGTATTCTAGGGCAGATCCTGTGCTAGAACTTGGTATTCTGATTCTCTTCTTATCACATCCCCCGGAACATTATACGTACCTTAACGAATGCTCATTATAAGATTACAAAATTCGTATACACTTAATTCCAAGTCTGCAAGGTAAGTACATTCAGCAATATGAAGATTTACTTCTGACTTCTACAAACTAAGAAGCAGCAATTGCAATACTATTCATGCTAGCTTTTTATCCTTTTTTAAGGGCTTCGCACCCCATACACATGCAAATAACACAAAATAAAACTTCATAAGTCTCATAAAGAATTTTATTTTATTTTTTTATTTTAAAAAGCAAAACAGAAAATGATAGAAATGATACAGAATTTCAAAAAATGGTAGGAAATTAACACTAGTTAATATATTGCATATTGTTATTTTAAAAGTAGTTGTTCAGGTTACAGGATTCAGGTATGTATGTAAAAAAGTAATCAAGCAATCAAGCAATAAAAACACAAACTGTTCTTCCTGGTGAACTAACAGTGATCAGCAGTATAATTATTTATATATACATAATCTTTCCCCTTCTTCTTTTTCTCCTATAAGGAATTTTAAATCCAGACCAAACATTGTGAATAAAGTCTTCCTTAGAAAGTAGACATTGAAAATCAGGTATTTAACAGTGTGTAAACAGTCTGAGAATATGGAGTAGCTTGTTCTAACAATGAGTTAATATGAAATGATGACAAAATGAAAATCAGACTATATATATGTTATATTTTATGTAAAAATAGTAATGCACTTAAAAATGTTGAATCTAGTTTTTTTACATAAAGAGCAAGTGTGTGAGTGGAATATGGGAATATAATCAGTGCAAAATTCAGAAATTCATAAAATAGTCAGATTTTTAAAGATAATTTGCTGACTGGTAATACATGAATTTCCCAAACATATCAAGTTTGTAAAGAATGAAGATTTCAGAATGATTTAAACTAATCTAATTTCTTAAGATTTATGCAAAATTACTAATGTTGATGTTGATACTTCTGAAAGCTGAATGAGTATGTGGTTGTCCAATAACTTATTTCTCTACAAATATATATCTAACAATTTCATAATAAAAATGTTATGAAAGAGATTTAATTTTTTAAAAATGTTTTACTTGTAATACTCTAAGTATTTGTAGAAATGTGCTTAAAATATCAGCAATAAAAAGTTCCCTAGAGTTCAGTGTAGTCATTATAAAGTTTAGAATATCATGGAATATTATTGGACATATGAATTTAAGAAAAAGTAGATAAGTGGGATTAACCAAATGGATCTATGCCATCAATGGTAGAATGTCCTTGGCCTTTGCCATTGTGTCTACTGTGACATCATTTTACTTAGTCTTGACTTTTAAAATCTTGAACATATAATTCAATTTTTTGAATTATGGATTTTCATATAAGTTCACATATACAGTCTTTTGTCTTTAATCAGGAGAAAAAAAGGCTTCTCAGTGAGTCTTTTTGTTATCACTGTTTTCAAGTGTGTTTTGCACACACAAGAGAAAATGTAGATGAATTTTTATGTTAATGTATTTAATTAGATTAGCGTTATTTTAATATTTTCTTAAAATGTAATGGGCAGACCTATGCGACGAGTACGTTTAATGAACTTGTCCCACCCCGCTGAGTCTTAGCCGTCAGTACATGTCTGTGCTAGGCCAGTTTTCATTTCCAGTTTATTTCAATTAAGTGTCTATAATGTAATTATATGGCACAGGAAGGGTCTGTTGATGTTGTGAATTTGATTTTTAATAAGATTACTCTAAACTATAATGTGCTTTTATAACAGTGAAAATTCCTGTTAGATAATTATTGTTCTATCAACTGTTAGGGAAAAGTCTCATTTACACGATTATCGGGAAATACTCCCTGTAAGCTGAGATACAGTGGTGAGGATATTAGAAATGCTTGATTTAGTAAATGCAAACCCTCTCTTAGTATACCTGACACTCTTTTTTGATCTAGAGATAACTCTAAATTATACGGATACAAAAAGATTTTTTATTTAGAGTGAAATGCTTCCATTATCTAGCTCTTGTGTTTGCTGGCTGTTTTCTGCCACCTCTGCTACCCGCTCACACTTTCCTTGCTCTTTCCCCTGTTTTGTTGGATCTCTGTGGACACCGGCACTTCTGAATATTCAAGTTGCTAGTGAGTTCTCGGCTTCTAGACATCACTTCTCACCAAAAATTTGGAGGTCCAGAGACTCTGTGCAAGTTTCTATTCTTCAATTAATATTCTTGCTAACACTGAAGACACAACTGTCAGGATTCTCCCTTCAGGAGTATGTGTTGGTGAAAAGGAAGGTCAAAAATAATAATTTCATATTACTTATAATATTTACTATTGTCTTGGATATTGAAGAATACATGTTATATTTCCATTATTTTATTGTCATTGACTTTTATATTCTTCCCAGAAGATTTGAGAGTAGAACAAAAACTGATGAAAAGAAAAGAAAAGAAAAGAAGCTCTTTTTGCCTAACTACATGAATATGTATGTGTGTGTATGGATTTTTGAAGTACAGTAAAAATTTAGAAGTGTATTTGCAAGAGTGGCTAATTGAGGTCAAAATTAAGACCACTAAATTGTGTTCCTATAATTTAAATAGACACAATAAATGGATAATAATGAGTTGGATTTTATCTTACTGTAAGTGTGTGCTGAAATTCCAATGAAATGTTTTCATTTAAGCATATTTGCTACTTAGCTGTATCAGCATCTTGAAAAGAATCATTCATTTATACCTATTTTTGATAAACATTTGAATCGACTTTTTATCAAATTACTAATTGCAGCTTTTTAAGATTCCTTAATTTTAAAATTCAAATCCATAAAAAGTAAATTTGCAAAAAATAATCTAGATACACATCTAGACATGCATCTAAATATCTATAAATGCTAATATTAAATATACTAGGAAGAATAACCCAAGTTATGAAGAAGTTTACATAATGTTCATTCATTACTTAGTTTACCCTGTTCTTATTTTCTCATTCTTAAAAATAATCAGTTTGACAATATTACAGAATTTAATCCAAACACTTTGGCTACTGATAGCATATTCAAAATGGAAATTTCTCTGCTTTAAACTTTGAAGAATTTAAAATAGGTAATATAATTACAGCCTGTTTTGGTTTAGTCTAATCACTGAGTGTTTGCCATTGTGCAAATGCCTAGATAATGAACTCAAATACTCATGAATCAAATAAGAGCACTTGACACATACCTGTCACTTTGACTTCTTTCAGCTTTGCAATTGAGTTTGACCTCCAAGCACTGCCCCCTGGAAAGACCCTTGGTCGCAATTTCTGACACAGAACTCTGCGCTCTTTATCTGGAACCTTTGGGACTCAAAGCTTCCACATGACATGAACTCTGGTCAGCTACATCCCAAGCAGCTTTATTCCCTGAGGACCAAGACTGAGTAGCGTGCTAGACTTCAGAAATTAATAGCTGCCTTGACAAGAGTCATATACCTTTTTCTCTTCTTTTAATAGACAAATGCTTACTGCATCTCTGAAGAACTACAGAAGTATAAGTGACTGAGACAAGTTGGTCCAGAATTGTAGCCTAATCTATTAAACATTATCTTCCCCCTTTCTGTTTTATTTTCCTCCTTGGCTTCTAAAGTATTGAATTATTAAAATTGCCCACTTCTTCTTTTTTCTCAACATGTAGTTTTTATGTTAAATATCACACTGATTTCATTTTCATATGAACTGGTAATCTACTCATTACCCAAATTTATTGGTTAAATTCACTATAAAATGAAAATAATTTGATTGCTGAACCCACATTGGGCTGGGGCAAATAGGAGGGCAAGTTCCTCCTAGTGTATCAAGTTACTTTTATGAATGATATGCAGCAAGTCTGATAGTTTTGCAATATCAATGACCAGTATTTTGTTTGACAAAAACTGAAGTTAAAAAAAAATCATTACTTCTACATGTTTTAAGATGTGCTAGTTATTTGGTGACTTTGTTGTTATAAAATTCATCATCTCTTTTTGGAAGAGAGAAGGTTCCTAAAGACACGGCCAGTTCTCAGGAGAAGGAGACAGCTTCTCTATCCTATCTCTGGCATCTCCAAAACTAAATGTATCCACTCTTTATTCTCTTATAGGAATGGGTACTGCAGATGAAGCATATACTTAGAAGGTGCTGGAACCCTTGTGTGCTCTCACACCCCTCACTAATAATCGCTGAAAGGAGGAAGATTTGGCAAGAACGTTTGAGTGGATGGCATAAACTCAGTCTTGGATACTGCAGTTTCTTATGGAGAACTTGAATAGAGAGGTCAAGTAGATTACTCTCAGTACAGGTCTCTAGACTGGGCATATTGTTTAGGCTAATAATGCAAAACTGGGAGCAGTTAGCAGATGGGGAGTGATGAACCTGACAGCCATATAATTTATTACCCAAGCCGAGACATTTTTGAAAGTGGAAGGAATGCTGTAAATAATCATATTCAGAAAATAGACAATGGAGAAAGTCCTGGGGACACCAGGATTATAGCCACTTCAACAAAGAAAGAAAACTGGGATTTGAATAGTAGTGTCACCATTTTGTCAATGGAGATTGTCACAATTTGGGTTAACATTGCCATGTATGTAAAGGATTGTCATTCATAGCTTATTCAAGTAGGGAAAAAAATCAACAATGTTGCTGTAAACTAAAATTTGAAAACTCTCTTTTTATGTTAGGATGAAAACATATTGCAGTCATTTTTTTATTCAGTTTCTTAATTTTTGAAAGGTTATTTGAAATAATGACCATAGGAAATGAATTGGTTTCAGAGAAGATACATCACTCTCCATAGGTGCCTGGTACCCTCTGACCATTCTTGCTTTTCTTAATTTTACATGCACACTCCCAGATGGCCTTGCCTCTATGTGGCAGTGAGAAGTCTGTGAAAGCCTTCCAGAAACTCGCTGCTTTCAGTAATGACTGTGGCTGGCATGGAAAGGGTGCCCAAGCTGTAGGGAGAGTCTTACTTCCATGAGGGCAATGGCTCAAAATTAGATAGACTGGACTTCAGCTTTTAAACTAGCTACACATCATTCAACGTCAGCTGGTGTTTACCTGAGAAGTGTGAACTCCTTTTTTATTTTCAACAGGGTTCACCAGCAAAAGCATTCTATTTGCAGCAAAAGCATTTCAAAATGATGCAAAAAACTGAAAGGTCAAGGAGAAAGGGGGAAATAAAAGAGAGAAGGAAGGAAAGAAGGAAGGACTGGAAGGAAGAGGAAGAAGGGAAAGAGAAGAACCTTTGAATAAAAATTGCTCAACATGGTCTTGGACATTACTTTCATTATGACAAAGTAAATTCATACACAGTGAAACCTCACTCTTTTTTTTTTTTTTTTTCAGCACCAGGGATCGAACTCACAAACTTGCACTTGACAGATAAGCACTTAAGCCACTGAGCCAAACTCCCAGCCCTATGTTTTTGAGGCAGGGTCGCACTATGTAGTTCAGGCCGGCCTTGCGCTCGCGTTATAGCCCAAGCCAGCCTCGAACTCACAATGCTCCACCTACCTCAGCCTCCAGAGTGCTGGGATTAAAGGCATGTGCCACCATGCCTGGCTGAAACCACACTCTTAAGTGATAGCTTGCATGCAAAACATTTAATCAGGTGAAATAAATGTGGAACTATGTTTTGCAAGAATAGAGACATGATTAGGATAAACCTGCATACTTGTTGTTCTTCAGAGTGCTTCAGATCTTACCTGCCCATTGTGTGGCAGTGAGTCGCCCTACCTGCCTGTTTGGTGTGCTGTTGGCGATCTTACCCAGGGCTGGCACAGGAGCTCTACTCCCAAGCTATCCACATCCCCCTTGTTTATACATTAAGGCAGAGTGTTAATGGTTCTATGAAAATGATAAATGTAATGGGCTTTTTAATGTCCTAATCTATATTGGGTAGAGAGCACACTGTGCATAAAAATCAAACTTTTGCCTTTTTGTTTTCCAGCTTTTACTTTTGAAAAAAATTTTTTCTTAAATTATTGTTTTCAATAGTAATCATATTCATCTTGGGGAATTGGTAAGTATAGATACTATATCTTGATCACTTTTACTTCTTCCTACTCTGCCCCGATTCCTGCCTCTTTCCTGCCTCTTTTTCCTTTATCCACAAAGTCTACCTCTCTGCTTCAGACTATCTCACTTTTTTCCTCCTTAAATTGCTTGTATTTTGGATTTCTCAGATAAGAGAAACTATGCAACATTTATCCTTCTGTATCTGACTTGTTTCATGTAGCATTACAACCTCAAGATCCATCTATTTTTCTGCAAATAATTTTCTTGTTTTATCTGAACTTGCTGGGTGGAACACAACTCAGTTATATTCATGTATCACATATTGTCAATTTGTTCAGTAGTGTACTACATACACGAGAAGGGTCCAGGTATCACGTGCTTATTTAGGTGTCCTAGTATAAGTATACTCTGAGATATTGCACTATGACAAAGTTGCTGAAGATAGATGCACAGAATACACCCTTGTTATTAAGCAACACATGACTGTGTATCAAAAATCACATTGCCATGGAACTCACTGAACTCCATCTTCATACTTCAAAAATTTGCATTCTTTGCAGCAATAATAGGTACTCATGATAACAGACTGCACTCCATAAAGACAAGGGGCGTGGCATGCTTTCCTGTCACCTGACTTGTATCACATATACTGAAGCTATTGAGGTGACTGGCCAGTCAGTTTAACCAACAAAAAGCAACTTCTTGGAGGTATGCCTTTCTTTTATATGACATTATGCAATCTTACTGGTGTCTTAGGCCAGATGGCCTCAGATCTTGTCTTAGTTACTTTTCACTCATTGATGAGACAGAATACCTGATGCCCAAAATTAGGGAAGGAAAGGTTTATTTCTTACAGTTCTCGGGGGTTTCAGTCCATACTCAGTTGGCTCCAAGGTGGCATGGTGTGGCAGGCCAGCCATTCATGGTGCTCATCAAACAGCAAGGTGAACCAGTGAGCAAGAGAAAAAAAGTGAAGACATGCGTTCCTCTCTCCCTTACTCTGTATGTCAGCTTCACCCCTGGGTGAGTGCAACACTGACATCACCAATCCCAGCCCCAGAAAACAAACCAATCACAAACGCCAGACTCAGCCCTGTCCATACCAGGGTTACATGAGACTTTGCGTGGACACAGGGTCAAACCCATACAGGTCTTTTTCAAAGAACTCATTTGATCAAATCTTAATTTCATTTCTTCATACAAAGTTTTCTAAATGTGATCCACAGTAAAATGTTTAGATAAATTTGGAAATGACAAGAATTAATTCTATGCTCTAAATTTTTCATCACTGTTTTTTCTGATCTTTTGAGCTTGGTAGTGCAGGCACTGGATCACCATATTATTTGTTCTGCAGAAGATTGTGTGACTAATGTTTTGTGAAACACACTTGAGATTTTGGTATGTTCAGGTGAACTTGGAGGTACATTTCTGTTATGTGTATGAGATGTTACTACTTGTATTCTTCAAGTGTCTCTATCATTGAAGCTCCACTTACATGTGTTAGAAATTTTTCATTTCCAATATTGCTGTATTTGAGGACTAATAGCACAGTAATCTCAAGACATGTATTCAGTTGTCAGGTTGGGAAATGCCCACTCAGTGTGAGGAGTCTGGAACAGCAATCTGCAGATCCATGGGCTAAATGTACAATATGGTGCTCTGTCTGATTGAAAAATGAAAAATGCAATAATGAGCATTAAAGCTGGAAGACAGTTATCTATTTTGCTCTTTTTTTTTTTTTTTTACAAATAAAAGCTCACAAAAGAAGCAGGATTGTCTCTTGCACAACAGTCACTTAGTAGAGGAATGAGAATGAAAGCCACGAACAATTAATATTTTTTTCCACTATACTAGGCAATTCTTGGTACATAGTAGTAAATCAGTATATATTTCTTGAATAAATAATTGATTAAATTAATATTAATAGATAAATATTTTCTTTGAAGCTAGCCCTCTATATTTTCCTTCAGTATCCTTAGACTTTTTCTCCAAGAACCTTTTATAGCCTTTAAAAATCTTCTACCTCATATCTGATATCAAATAAGTTAATTTGTCACCTGTGTCTTTTTAGTAATCATAAAAGCCAGTATTTCCTTCCAGAATTTTTTCTCAGTTATCTATAAGGAAAATGTGGAAAAGAATGCATGACTTGGATGTTTTACCATAAAGATGGAAGTGAGATTGATAAGGTATTTGTTAAGAAAATATTTCCCATTCATTCTTCAAACCACTACCTGCCAACCAAGGCTTAAACTGGCTTTTGTTATTTCTAGATGTACCATAGCCACACGTACTCATGGTAGATATTACTCTGTGTTATTAATTTGTGAGTAGCAAGGGTTTCTGAGTCATGGGACTTCCCCATTATGGTCTTTCATAATTGTGTTTTCTGGAAACATGTGGCACCCTTTGACAATTTTGTATCCTATTTGCAACAAAAATATCTATCTAATCAGGATTTGCAATCCCAGCATTTTAGACCAATGATTCCCTCAAATCTGAATTCAAAGAATCCATGTGTGTGAATGGGAAGACATATGTGAATACTATTAGATGAACAAATTTTATAACTGCATATGAAACAAACAAAGTGAAAGTCATGAGCATAAACAAAGCCATGTAAGTGTACGATGATGTTCATGGTGGGGAGAATTGTCTTAGTGAATGGAGAGTGTTTGAACAGTTGCTCTCAAATTGGCAGGAGGTAGTAAGTAAGGAACAAGTTGCTGCACATTTTTAAGGATGCTCCAGAGTCTTGTGGAAACATCCTAGAAAGACGTGTTGAACACTGTTCACTCTCTTCACACAAACTCTAGTGGATATCTGTACTTTTCTACACCTTGTCTCATTTCTGTCTGCTGTGTATCCATCTGAATCTCATACCATGCCTCATCCCAGCATTCTCATGACTGAAATTCATGGGTCGTCTCATTTGTGTCTGTTGATTCCTCATGATTACCTAGTGTATTCAAGTGGTAACATTTTCCCCATGTGGATTTTTATAACCTTTAATTTGAATAGTTATTTTGTTAACCAACAAAAAAGAAACCTCTTCTTGAACAATATGACAGCTTATTCTGTTATTTTTTAAACAAATAAAGAAAATTGTGGTCAAAATGATATAATTTAATATGGCTTCCAAAATCTTCTGTCTTGAAACAGCTGTTGTTTTGTGGTATTCTGTTTGTTTTGGTGTGTGTGTGTGTGTGTGTGTGTGTATGTACTCAAATTAGTCATGACTTAGTGTGGAGGATATTTTTCCTTCATGTGGTCTTCCCTTACCATGGAGAACTTTTGAAATTCTTAAGAAAGACAGATTATAAAATTAAGACTGTGATACTCTAGTGTCAATGAAACTGTTAGACACTTCCCCTAATTGAATAAATTGTAAAAGAAACACCAAAGAAAGATTCTGCACTTTTCAAAAATATAAAATAGGATAAGCATAGAATTGGAGAGAATGAACTTCTACTTAACAGTACTAATCTGTATTAATGGGGCTGTTTAATACAACTCACAGATCCCCTTAGTAATAGGAAATAGTCTGCACACATATTGAGGTGCATTAAGTAGAGTCCTTATGACTTAATTGTAAGAAGTATATTAATTTAATAGATACAAAGTCAATAGCCCTCAAACTACCATTGATGTCAAATCACCCTTTATTCTTGTCTTCTGCACTTACACTCAAAAGGTTGAATCAAAAATGATTTTCAAAGTGAGTTGACAGTGGTCAGATATCTTTTATAATCGGGTGCCAAGGCAATTACGCACACATCACATTTACAGCACCCTTCTCAAGTAGCAATTTCTATAATATGCATTTTTTTAAAAAGTAGGCAGAATGTGATTTTTGAGTACAGGTTCTCAAAAAAATGTGCAAAGCTGGAATATAATTGTAGGCTGTATTATTAACTCAAAGGCTGGCATCATTTCAGCATAAAAAATAACAGTTATGGGAATGAGGGTCCCCATTTTCAATCATGAAAGAGCTTGTGTATGGATATTATGAGGGATTTTCCCGAGCCTTATTCTTAAACAGATTACACTATTCAGAGTCTCAAAGAATCAAAATCGTGCTCAGCTGGGGCAGTCAATGTGCCGTCTAAACATGTGACAGATGCAGGGAAAACTTCAAAGATGCCATTACAAATGCCTGTGGAGATATTTAAGGAGCCAGATGCTACTGTTTCATGTCTTCCGTGGCTCTGAATGTGTCCTGTGATCACCTTCCAAAGAGGAGGTGTGGTTCAATATGGTGAAGAACAGAAAGCCACCTAATCTTTTTGTTGTTGTTTGCATACATTGAATGACTGGGGAGTGAGGCACTGACATCCATTATTCTAAGAGGAAGGATATGTACATGAATTTGCTATTCCTGATAAAAACACCAAGGCACAACTACAAAGAAATATGTGTATGATGTATTCTGTGAGAGCTCTCCTGTCTGAAAAGCATAATTTACAGGTGTATTCTGCCATAGAAGCACTTTTTTTCTAAAACTTTCGCCATTTATTCAGACACTAAAAGAGGTAATAAATATATTCATTATGGGGGCGTTTATTTCCCATTTTGCTTTAGTGTTGAAAAATAAATTACCTGGGACACTACCCACTTTCATCACTACCTCATTCTAGAGAAGAACTTAAATATTACTTCGAGAATGATGCCCCAGCTAAATGCGAAGCTGGTGAGATTTAGCTGAAGTCTTAAGACACCACCTGCTTTTATTTTGTATGGATTCTTAATTTTTACAGTTGCCTTTCCCATAATAGGCTACTCAAAATTGTGTTCCATCTCAATTTTTAAGATTAAGATTTCACAGGCTAGCTCCTTAAAAGTAAACAATAAAGACAACTTCTGGGAAACACGTTGTGTAGTAAGTAAAACAAACTAGAAACTAGAAACTTCGAGTCAGTGTGTAAAGTTTGAACCACTGTTTTGTATTGGAAAAAGTGATTCTGTCTAGATTTATTCTTTTTATTATATGTAAGTATGATTTAACCTAACCAATCTTCTATTAAATCAGACCTATGGGCAGGTTAGTGTATTAATTCTGAACTGAAATTTGTGGCATATTACAAAAAAGTCATACACATAATTCCTACATGAAAAGGGATGGTTATAAGTGGAAAACAAACAGCAAAAGATATTTTTCTTTCTAATGTAAACATCTGGCAGTAATCCTTGCTTACACAATTAATGGGCATTTAATTGGCAATGATCAGTTTATTGCTGCAATATGAAGTGAATGTTTCCCCAGGAACAAACAGCTGTTGCAAGAATTTCACAGTGATTTAGCAAACACCAGGTGATAGTTGTATCTAGAATAAAGTGGTCTGTCTCTGCAAATTGCGGTGCTTTGAAAAAAAAAGGAACTGGGTTAAAAGTAGTATAGATGGAGAGACCTGATTGTCACTGACATTAAAATCTATCTAAGTACCTAATTTAATAAGAGAACAGATTAATTACATTAAATGTACCCATTCCTCAAATATGAAGAAAGAAAGATTTTCTCCAAGAAGAAAACATTAAATGGGCATGACATTAATCCAAAAGCAGTATTTAATGTCTTGGTTTAGGGATATAATAGGTGAAACTTTTCGTGTTTTAATATTTTATCTTTCTAAAATCTTGGAAAATTTGATAGTTGTGATATTAATTTTTTGATTAAAAATTATTGAAGTCACTCCACAGTTACTGACAATTATGTTTTTCTTAATAGATTTTATTCTACTGTCTAGAATTAAATGTACCACTTTTTAATTTGCATTGCTTGTGAGCTGCTTTCCCATTAAGTTTTAAATAAAAGTTTTTTCATTTTTCATTATACACTCTTATTACTAATTTAATAAAATGATAATAGCTAGGCAAACTTTCTGTTACTACTCAGTTTTTGGCATAGATTAAATTATACATTTTAAATGTAGCACACTGGCAGACACTGTTATTTCATAAAGCTGAGTTTCATTAGAGAAGAAAGTAATTTTGCTTTTGCAAAAAAATGATTTTATTTACTATACTATTTAGTATTAGCTTGTGCACGAATCTACAAACAATGAACTCAAATGAACAAAGCATTAAGGGCCAATTTATAGAACAATACTTTTATTTTTTCATATATGCATTCTGCAATAATTCATCTCCATGACAAAAGCAGACAATCATCTTCCATTGTGCTTTTCTCAATAAAATTACCATTCTTGATGGAACAAAAGAAATCTGCCAAAGTTACAGGCACAGTTTTACATGCTGGAATCGACAAATTGACCATACTTCAAGAACGTTTATCCATTAATATGACAATGCAGCTTTGTGTTTAACCTGTCCATGTAAATATCAAAGTATTTTTAAGTAGCATTGTTCTTTTTCATTCAAGAAAATAGTGAGAAATAAGAAGGCATATTAAAAGAATGCCTTCCAGTGTTTGAGTGAGAAAATTTAGTGGTCTGAGTGCTGATATGCTTTTCTCTTATAATTGTAAGTCAAAAGCATCACATTTTGCACATGAACTCTATGTGTAAGCCCTAAAATCATATGGTGTCTATTTGCCACACCCACATGTATTGCAAAAATGCAAATATGGATTTAAGGTAAACCTATAGTAATGATTCTTTTCTTAACATAATATTTTATACTGCGGAATAAATAGGTTAAACATAAAAGGTTATGCATACACTTCATAGAGTGAAATCTGTAAATATGGCAGCGAAGTGCAAATTTCCATACCAGGAAAATTAGGAAGGGTTATTGGAGACAAAAATATAGCCACAAAGTCATTTCAAAAACTAGTTGTTTTATTTTTAATAAGAATAGAAATTTACACGAAGATAGTAAAAGTTTCTAGAAGTTTTCTTCATTATGTAGGGTACAATAATGAGGTACATTCTCCATTTACATATGGCGTATGTATATGTTATTAGTTTTAGTCCTGAATTTCTCTGATAGAGATCCAATGAAATTATAGCATAAATCTTAGATTAAAATATGAATTGTTTCTATATAACCTACCAGAGTAACAGGATTAATTTAAGCTAATAACGCTCATGTCATTAACCACTCCAAAATTCAGATGACTTTAGAACCTCTGAAGACTTTCTTTAATTGTATCTTCTTTTTTGTGAATTAATGAGGCCAGGCCATAACATGTTTCAAGAAAATGAAATCCTTTGTTATAGAAATGCAAATGCAATGGCTTAGCATCTAAGATACTATTCAGTGTGGATGATTCAGAATGATTTCATGCAGTGTATATCTCAATATCTCAAAATTCACAATAATTTATACATCAATTATCTAATTAAATTTTAAATATTATCTACCTATAATATTAGTTGCTTCTAAATTTACACTTAGTTCACAAATTAACCCACCATCTGATAAGAATGGCATTATGAATTTGATGGTAAAAGAAATGAATTACTACATTTTCTGGATATTATTTTTAGCTTCTACTAATTCATTTGAAAAATCTCCCCAAATGCACTCCTAGAAGTAAAAGTTTAAGCATTAAGGAAAATTTTACTACATTCTATTGTAAATATTTTCATGTAAATAGTATTAGGTCACAGTTGACTTTAAATTCTTGTTTCTATTTCCTTTCTCCATGCATTTGCTGATTCCCTTTGATTTAGGTCCCATAGAGATGTAATGAGCTATCTACTGAGTAATTGTGGGCAGCAACTCTTGGGAAGGAATCTTGCCAACTTACATTTCACACCACACTGTTCAAAGGGAACTTTCCATAGGAAACTGGAAAGTTGCGCTATGTTGAGTTCTTTTCTGTGTTACCATCTTCAGCCATGCTTACTGAAGAAAAAAAAAAATAAAACAGATTTTAATGCAACAAGAAAACAGAAGTTTTCTGATTATGGACAATAAGATCGCTGAATTTTCTGAAACTGTGACTTAACTTCATGGAGAGTCTATCTTGGAGGTTAAGGTTAGATCTTTGTGTGTGGATTTCAACCTCTCTTACACCATTCTCCTCAATTCTGGTCCTGCTGCTTTCTTTCCTTTTCCCCCCACTTTCCCTAAAGGTGCCAGATCAGTGAAAGAGGAAGGAATGATATCCTCAGATTTCATCACAAGCTTCATTTTAAGGAGACCGTAGGGCCTAGAGATTCCCACAAACTTGTTCCTAATGTGATAGAACCATGACTACGGTCTGTCAAAACCCTTGGCTTCTTTCTTTTGAGAGGAGTTATATTTACTTTTAACAAATTTCTCAACAATGATTTATGAAATAAATAAAACTTTAATACAGGAGTTTCGTATCCTAAGACTATTCTGCTCAAATTTGAGTTACGAAAACAAACAAACAAACAAATAAAAAAACATTTTTAACAACCTTACTCAGAGCAGTAGGATGCTCTATTTTATTTTTGGCTATGCAGTTGTTGATTCTTTCCCCTGCCAAGTCAGTCTGTCCTTGGAAGTAAGAAATTGATCTTGGATAACAATTTGTAAAAGAACTTTGGCAGAGAACATAAACTGAAATTACTATTATCTGATAAACATTCAAGATGAGTTTTTTTTTTTAATGAGTCATTTTATCCCTTAAGACTACAGTGTTGTCTTGGATCTCACACTTTAGGACACAGCTCATTCACCCAGAAGGCTTGTTTACTGAAGTCCCAGTTTCAGTTTCTAATTTAATAGTAGAGGAAGTAGTGGAGGCCTTTGCATTGACACCATATTCCTAAGGTATGTTGATTCTGTTTGTCTGACCCAGCACTTTATAAACCAAAGCAGGGTTAAATGAGCCAAAAGTTATATAACTGATTGATTGAGGTGTTGGGAATAGAACCCAGGGCTCACATATGTGTGGAAAATACTCCACTAGAGAGCCACACACCCACCTAAATGATATTTTAAAGCTTACAATTGGGAACTCTACAATCTAATAGATGGATCATTATCACTTTGGACTTTAAAAATATAATTTAGCAATTTGTCAGAGACTGCATTATTTTATACTGTATGGGTGATATACTTGTTATGTTTCTGACTCATGTAGTTGGTAACTTCAGGCTGATTGCATTGTCTTAAAATTGTTCTGCAAAATTGGGTGCTATTTTTACTAAACGTTACCATTGTAGATGAAAATGATTTATAAAAGATAGTTGTCAATTTGTGTGATTTTCAGTTTTTCTGAAATTTTTGTAGCTAAAGACAAAAGTCCAGATTTCTGATACTTTGCCCTGTCTACTTTTCTTAACATTAAATCTTCCTGCCTTCACTTGTTTCGTTATCCAGTGAATACTCTACAGTATCTCTTGCTAGTTATCTCCCTTTTGATTTCTGTTGCTCTTCAGTGTGCTAACTCTGAGTCAGTTTGACTATTCATTTTCTGTAGACTATATATGAGATTAAAATCACACCTTATAATTACCCCAAATCCATGACCTGCAACTCTCCCACACCCACATTACTAGGCCTGGGAGTCTGCCTTTCTTTAGTTGGTTTCTGCTTCCATTCACTATACCTACTTGGAATTTATCTTTCAACATTTTAAGGCAACCACATAATTCATCTTATTTTTGCAAATAACTGTAATTCTGCTTTACAGAAAAAATGCTGGACAGATATATCTTCCATACCCAAAACTGTTACCCTCAAAAAGAATCAAAGGCAAGATCTTCACACTTAAATCAAACTTCAATTTCAATATTCTGAATTTTCTTCATAAGGATGAAATTCTTTGATTATCTTCCATACCAACTGAACATAAGAGCTGCCTAGAAATACAGTGCAGGCTCAAATTAAAAAAAATTATTATGATAAAAGACTCACTGCCAGTAATGAGTCCCCTTTGCTTCAAACATATGTGTCATGTTAGTCTTGCTACTACTTGAAGCAGTTCTGGAGGTGCTCTTTTATAAGTATCTTTACAAAGTATAATAAAAGATACGATGAATGCTGCTGAGTGCCATGCAAGGAAAAGGCAGCTCAGAAACATGAGGCCATGTCATCCTCCACCTTATTCACCAGATCTGTACCCTATGACTTTTGGCTCTTCCCCAAAAGTCAGCATGATCCTGAAAGGCAAAGGTTTGGAATCTATCCAGGACATTAGGGCATCCACAACAGCACAAGGAAAGATACCCAAGAAAGAGGACTTCCAGAAATGCTCCAGAAACTGGCAAGAATGAGATGATAAGTGTGTTGAAGTGAGGGGAGTATTTTGAGGAGCATTAATGCACAATTTAACTGTAATCATTTTTAAAAATTTAAGCATTCACTATATTTTTGATCATATCTCATATCTATAATTTTCTCTCCACTTTTTTCTTCATATCAGCATTAAATCCATGATAGAACTGCTTCTGGTTTGACTGTGTCCGCTTTTGCCTTTCCCTGGACACATTTATTGAAAGATTCACGTATCCCCTTCTTGGTTACTCCTGGGGAAGGCTGGCATTCAACAGGAAACAGAATTAACTATTCTCCCTCCATATTGATTTGCCATTTCCAATCTCTAAATGCTTCTTTATTATTATGACCTGTGTTTACAAATCCCAAATGCTACCAGTTTTGCAAAGGTCAACTGATAGCAGGGGACTATGTTGAAACTTTTGAGGATCTAGTGAAGCAAAACCATGGGCGGGAATGGGTTGTATCTGCACACAGCTTTAATCCCAACACTGGGACAATGAAGACGGAGGTTCACAACTTCAAGCCAACCTAGGCAAATGGAGTCAATTAGTGAGCCTCTGTCTCAAAATTCCAAAAAGAAAAAAAGGGATGGGGATGAAGCGAGGAGGCCTTGGGTTCAATGCTTTGTACTGCAAAAAAAGAATCTGAAAAATAGACCCAAAGATTTATACCCTAGTTTTAAGTATTCCACCCCTCCAACTCCGTTCCCCTTCTAACAGGAGGCAGACTCAAGATGCAGCCCCAGTGCCTACTAGAAGAAATAGTTTCCCGAAGTCCTCTGGTCTGTCCCGGCTACAGGCCAAGAGGTGTCCAGGGAGGCCTAGGGGACAAGGACTGTGCTTCACCAAGGCCTGTGGAGGCACCTGGGAGCCTTCTGAACATTTATCCTCAGTTGCCAGCGATCCTCATTCCCATCTTTCTCCGAAAGTCGCCCTCCAACCTTGGGAGTAGAAACGAAGCTTTGGATACGGTTTTGAGAATGTTGATCCTTTTCCTAGTCTGAGACTGAATGGAAGCATTGAGGAAAACACTTTTAAAGGCTGAACAATTGTACTCATGCATCAGTTTACCATCTTTTTTCTCAGGGTAGCTGGATTGTGTTGTCATATGCACCTTGGGGTTTTGATATTCAAATATTTTTAAAGGTTATTATTTTTTCTTTCTATGATTTTGCCTCTCTTCCCTACCTCTTGTCTTTGAGTGTTCTATTAATGATATGTATGATTTAGTCTGTAGTTAATTAAAAAGTTTCCTAACATTTGTGCTTTTCAAATGCAAGATTCCAACCTTTCATACTGTTCAATCTTTCTCATGCTCAAGACCATTCGGATTGTTTATTGTAGATTTTCCATCCTTCACTGAGCCCCAAGTGCATCCCAACTCCATCTCCCCCTCTGCTTCCTCATGAATCAGAGGTGAGGCCAAATTTCATCTGCTGTGTGCCCACTCTTTTTCGTTCACATCACTCATAATGTTCTTCTTCATTTTACCGAACTTTCACTCTCAGCTCGTATCTTCTATTTCAGGAAGTGCTTCTTCCTAGTCACTCAGCAGCTCACTACACAGCCGTCATTTGCATCTTGATTTTTTTACTTCCAGACTGTAAATTCTAGAAAGACAGTGGCTCTTTCTTACAAATTGTTCTGCTCTCTTAGAGGCAACCATTGCTTTCACATAGTTTCACAAATTTTCAGTATATTTGTCTACTTATCAAATCATAGTCAAAGACGTACATCCTGGCTTTAGCCTGGCTGTGCATCAGGACCCTCTGAAGTGGTGGCCGAGATTTTTTCAGAGGAAAGTTTGTGAATCACCAACATTCGGTGTGGAAGAATACAAAGTAAGTTTCTTTACTTGCAGATTCTTCCACAATTTACTCAAGTATATTCTTTAGATATTTTGCTTTTCCCTGATATACATCTGCACCATAATACATTGATCAGAAAGAGGTTAAACTCTGTAAAAACTGAATGCACTTATTTGTCAGTTGACAAATAGCACTGATGAGCAGCAAGTCTTAAAAGCAATCACTCTGAGTAACATTTCAGGGGTCAGGGAGGAGTTTTTAGTATTGCGGTGGTTTAGGAAAGTGTAGTATGGTGATCCAACATGTCTTCCATTCACAGGTTCACCTTCATCAGGGGGGACATCTTCAAAGGGAAGCAGAGGACTATGGTGAGCCTGAGACACAAGGCCAGTGCTCTCTGCTCTGCAAATAACTTGGTTATGTGGCTGTTTTTGATTTCACTGGGCTCAATTTGTTTATCTCTAAAATAGGCAGTTGGGATGACTCATTGCTGAGGTCTCTGCAGCTCTAAATTCCATGCATCTCCAGTTCTTGCTTTATCAGAGAATTTCATTTGTTGATCTGACTCCATTCTTGTCTCTGAAATTATAATTGAGGGTGGATTACATATCTCTAGTTCCATTATCCTTAGATTATAGAGATATTTATTATTATACATGGAAGAATAAGTCATATGAATAGAATATGGAATGATTGAAGTCTCTACCAAGTCTAATGATGAAAATACCATTTCAGCTTATAAATTTTCTTCTTTAAAATATGTTACTAACTTTTTATCAAAGAGAGCAATACTTAATATTTACCTTAGTTTTCATTCTTGAACTAAGTGGGCAGCTGAATGTAAAACATATATGCATATGTATTTAACATTCTTCCTTGTAAGTTTATATTAATCATTATTAAAAGCACCAAGCCATTGAAAATGATCTATTGCATCATGATTTAGTGTGCTGTATTACATCACTTAGTGGATTATTGAAATTGATACATAATTTTTTTAAATAATTAGAGATGAAAAGCTCAAAAATAGTTAATGTATTATTTTAAGCAAAACCTACTTTTCACAGTCTCCAAATTAATGTTAGTGGAGTTCTATACAGAAATGTGTGAGTGTATTAGGTGAATACATACTATGCATTGTAGCTTCATTCACATAAAAGTTATAAAGATAGGAATTCTTATTTAAACAGTTGATGACTCCATATGAAATAAGACACAATTAAGTTAAATATGTTATACTTTGTGCTATGCGTATGTTTCTACTTTTATTTTTCATTATTTATTTTTCATCCCCTTAAAAATATGACCTGTTTTTAAAAAGAATAAATCTATTTTGTCTGCTACTCAACAATTATTGTAAGTGCAAAGTTGTTCCAGATGAATCAACAAAAATAGTTTCTAGTTGGAAACTGGAAACAAACCTTTTACAGAAAAATAACCTGCACTTTTAATCTGAGCAATGACATGTGATATTGACTACAAATTAGAATTAAATAGAAAAATAACAAATTGCTGGAGTTAAAAAGTAAACTTATGCTTTCTAAGCTGGCAAATAGATATAGTTTAGATATATTTTGAATAGTAGTAGAAGGATTGTTCTTATTGTGTCTGATAGGCCTAAATTTTCTCAGCTAAAGGATCAAAATGAAATAACACTGTCATTGAGTAGGATCTGGGTATCAGATAGTTGAGTTCAATTCCAGCCTCCTCAATTTGCCAGCTACCTGGTTTCAGACAACAACTTGTGGTATCTAAATACACTTCCTTATCTTAAAAAGCACTTTTCAGAATCCTCTGCCTCTTAGGTAATTTGCATTACTGCATATCACACATTAAATATGTCTAGCATTGCCTAACCCCTAAGAAGTCCCCAATAACGACTGGCTACTATTATTTTGTTTTAGACCCTGGCAGTACTTTGTATTTACTATCCATTTTGAAAAGAATTTCTTTTTTCTATCTTCTTCTTTATTTTTAAAAACCCGGATTCTGAGACCTTTAAGTTATTCACAAGTTTTTTTTGAAAAGTTGATGTTCATTTGATCAAATCATTCATTGGTTTAGAGATCATACATTTTCTCAAACAGTGGTTTCCTGGTTACACTTGGCTTGCAGAATCCAAGACTGTGTCTTCTCTACAGAAAAAGCTTTCCCACATGCGTATATTTTCAGGAGATTCCATAGCTCATAACAGAGCTCAGAACTACAGCAAACGTATGAAAGAAAAGCCACTGTTAATCATAATAGACAAATTACCATGATTAGTAGCTTATTTGAAGTACTTGGCTCAATTTTGAGGAAATGGAACTAAACCCAGAACCTATCTTGTGAAGTATTTTCTTTCCTGGATCTGATTATTTTTTAAAATGAAAGGTAGCAATAAGCACTGTTGAAGTGTGCATTCTAGGTATCTTCCCACTCCTTCTATGAATCCTCTTTTCCTCCTCTTAGCTTTGCCCTGAACCCTTGAAAGTCATTCTGAACAGAGGTGTCCGCAGAGTTTTTGCCTCATCATCCTGTTAGAATGGCATGTAGGGCTTATTGAGAATGAGAAGAAAGAGGGAAACTGAAAATGGATGTGTATTCCTCTAAGGTCCTGTATTCCTCCTTCAAAGACCACCACACAGGCTTTCTCTGTCTTCTCTGCACTTGGTAATGGCCTTGCTCTGGCCTTTTGGCCCTGGGAGCAGCAGTGGCAATATGTTTTGATATTTTTCTAGCCCCTAGTTATGTACTAACCTTGGTTATTCCTACATCCTTCCAATGCTCTTAGGAGATTCACTTGCATTTTACATATATTTTCTTATTACTCTTTGAATTTTAATTTCCTTAAAAACAAATTCTACCTTTTGATTCACCTTCTTTTGTAATCATAAGTTTGTGAATGTATAGGAGTAGGAATATTATGCAGGTCAAATAAGTGTTGAAATTGAAGTTTTTAACTGGGCAAGGGGTAAAAATACATTTTGAGGCTGGACAGGGGATGAGGATTACTGCATCTTTCACTTGTACCATGACATTGGTTAAGACAGTGGCCAAAAGACTGGGCCTAATGGCACATGCCTTTAATTCCAGCACTCAAGAGACCGAAGCAGGAGGATAGCTGTGAGTTCGAGGCCAGCCTGGGCAACACAGTGAGTTCAATTCCTCCCTGAACTATATAGCAAGAACTTGTCTTAAAAAAAAGAAAGAAAGAAAGAAAGAAGGAAAGAAAGAAAGAAAGAAAGAAAGAAAGAAAGAAAGAAAGAAAGAAAGAAAGAAATAGGCTAACACAAAGAGGTATGGAGAGAAGCTAGAAGTTACCAGTGTCTGACTGTTTGACTGATGAAGAAAGGCACAGGAATCTGTATGCTTCTTTCTCTCATCAGTTTACTGAGGCATACTGACAGGAAATGAGGGTAGGGAGAGGTAGCAGAATTCCTTTAGAAAAAATTTTTTTGGTGTAAGCTAATGTCTTAGCTATGGTGTTGAGCTCAGTTCAATCGCCTTCTCTTTGAGTCCTCCTATACACAACGGTATCAAAGTATGGTTTAAAGATGAGCATTGATAGTTTATTCAGTTATGTCAGAGCTATCTGCTTCTTTGAGAAGAGAAGAAGATAAATTGTTAACAATCTGAAGGCATATTTTAAAAATATATACATATGTGTGCATCTACTATGGTCAATTTCATAGAGGAAATAGTCTCTAACATGTCTATACAAGCAAACAAATGCAGATATTGCCCTTAACCTTTAAAACAATCAAGCCTAAATGAATCAGATCTAATGTATCATGGAAAAATATAAAAACAGTAGAGGATAACATAGGGAAAATCCAGTTATTTTCTTGAGTTTAGAATTTTTTTTTAGATACAGCATCAAAGAGACAAAATTGACAAACTAGAATTTCTTAAATTAAAAAAAAATTTCTGCTTTGTTATAGACACTGGCAATAAAATGAAAATATAAGACACAGAGTGCAAGAAAGCATTTTAAGTTTTATGTGATAAAGCACTTTATCTAAGTTTTTAAAAAACCCTCTTTTATGCAATAAGAAAACAACCCAACTGAAAAACAGATCAAAGACTTAAAAAGCAATTCACCAAGAAAGACAAATAAACATGTGAAAGAATGTTTTCCAACCTATGTCACAAGGGAAAAATCAGTTTAAAAGAGAGCATGATACTGTCACACACATACTAGAATTGTTGATACTAGAAGACTGACAAAACCAAGTGCTGGAGAAGATATGGAAGTACAGGAGCTCTTGTTAATGCAGTCAGAATGCAAAATGGTATAGAATACAGAATGCAAAATGGTATGCTTATCATTAGTTTGTTTACAAAGATAAGCATACTGTACCCATATGATCTAGCAATTGCATTACATGTTATTTATGGAAAAGAGTTGAAAATTTATCTCCACACCTAATCCTTCTCACTGACTGTTATAACAGCTTTATTTACAGTTGCTGAAACTTTGAAGGAACAGAGATGGCTGCCATTAGGTGAGCAAAAAATTTATACTGCATTCAGACAATAGAATATTATTCAGAGCTAAAGAATAATAAGCTATCAATTCATAAAAACACACAAATGAAAAGTAAGCACATAGTGTAAGCTGAAAGAAGCCAATCTGAAAAGGCTACTTATTGCTTGATTCCAACTGAATAACTGTCTAGAAAAAGCTGGAGTATAGAGCTGTTAAAAGGATCAGTGGTTGCTGAGGGTCAGAGGTGGAGTAGGAGGGAATAAGGAACAAATAAATAGAACACAGTGGATTTTTAGAGGAATGAAACTTTTCTTCTAAATGGTAAATATTTTTTGTCAAAATCCATAGCAGGTGCCTCAAAGTGAGCCCTTATGTAACATGAATATTGGATATGGATTATGGATAATGATATGTCTGTGCATGTTAGGTTTTATATCTAAATCCCCCACCCAAAATTTTCATGTGTATGCAAAGTGATTGGGTCATGGGGGTTCTATAGTTTACTTGCTGTTAAGAAGGTGCAGCCTGGTTGGAGTTGGGTCACTGGCATTGTAATTGCAAAAAGTAAATTCTTGCCCTCAGCTCCTCCCTAAACTCTGCATCCTTGATGCTATGATGTGAGCTGCTTTCTTCTGTCCAGGCCATTCCACAATGCAGTTTATGTCTTGCAGCCAGCTGACTGTGAGCCAAAATAAGCCTCTCTTACTTTAAGTCTGGATGTTGGATATTTTGTTCCAGGGAGAAAAAAAGTGATTATATCAGGTTTTGGGATCAGGAGTGGGGTTATTGTTGAGACTACTTCTGATCACATGGTTCAGAAGCCATTGGAACTGGCTCATGGGAAAATTTTAGAAAGGTTTGGTGAAGCCAGCTAGCGAAGCCCTAGAATACCCTGCACCAAGCTTGATGTGAGATTTTGACCAGAGTTTAAAAGAGCCGAGCACCGGTAAAAATGCACATAGTAAAGACCAGGCTTGGGAGGTTCCAAGTGGGAAAAAGGACTCCTGAGCAGCTGGGTTAGAGGTCATCTGTTATACTCCAATAAAGAGTATGTTTTATATGTTTTGTCTGGCTCCTGTGACTTTTCAGGAGACTAAAATTATGAGCAGTGGATTAATTAATCTGGCTGAGGAAATTTCAAGGCAGCTCAATGTTATGACTATGAATTGTGTGAAGTTGGTTGCTTTCAGGTATATTTATGTTTAAAATCAGTAGCAAAAAGCCTTTCTAAAAATATTTCACTTTTGCAAGAAAGAAAGCACCTGCCAAGGTGGGCAAAGGATAGCATAACTGTTGAAAAGATTATCATTAAAAGGAAGCCAAGGACCTTGCATCAGGAAAATAAGAAAGATGGCATGAGGGTATCTCAGAAATCAAAAACTCTACTCTTCCCAGGTTCAAGGGTACAAAACTTTAAAGTTTTCATTTCCAAAGAGAGCCCCTGAAACCCTTGCTGGAGAATTGGTTCGCTGGGATTTGTTTTACTGTGCCCAGACATCCAGGCTCTCAGAGACCTCTGAAGCTATGATCCAAGAGTCTTTGGCTGCTCTTTGAGCTGACACCAGATCTTGGCATCAAGTATGTGGTGTTAGCTTTACAGGCATGCAAAATGCAAGAATTGTGGGATTGGGGTGGCTTCCATCCATGTTTCATAAAGCCTGGGAGGCTGTTCAATGTACCCCTTAAAGAGCGGTGCATGAAGCCCTGAGGCAGAAGCTGAAAATGCAGTGGAGACCTCAGGAAGTTGAATATGTCAGAAACATGAAATATCTGCTTTAACAGTTGCAATTAAATATCTGCTTTAAAAGCTGCAATGAATGAGTGGAGCCACCCCAAAAAAGCCGTGAGAGCAGTAGCAGCAGAGCCACCCAAGCCATTTGAAATTCATATCTGCTGACAATTTACTCTAGATCGTGGAAAAAGAGCTCCAAGTTTTAATGCTTGCCTTGATGGGTTTTGATCTTGCTTTCCTCCCCATTATTTTCTATCCCCTTATCCCTTTCTTTTAGAATGGGAATGTTATCGCATGCCATTGCTTGTTGGCAGTGTTTCTTTCTGATTTTTATGGGAGCTCAAAACTATAGTATCTTTTTAGTCTCAGAGGAGACTTTGAGCTTGGGCTTTTCAGAAATGCTAGTACTATTAGGATTTTGGTGACTTCTGGAGATAAACCAAATACATTTTGCATAATGAGATTAGCATGTGACTTTTGGGGGCCAGAGTTGATACACTATGGTTTATGTCTGAAATACCTCCTCAAATCTCAACGTGTGTGAAAAGTAATTGAATCATGGGGGTGCTCTACAGACTTTGCGTTATGAGGTGGGGTTTAACTGATGATGGGTCACTAGGGTGTGCCTTGAAGAATTATATTCTTGTACCAGTTCCTTATTTTACTCTCTGCTGCCTAGATGCCAACAAGCCATGAGCCAAAAAATTTTTCTCCTCCTTTAAGTGAGGGTGTCAAGAGAAAAGACAGTGTAGTTTTTGTTAGGCATAGCATATGTACCACTCTAATGGCAGATATAATTAAAAGGGGAAATTATAAGTGTGGGAGGTGTAAAGTATAATGGGATATTTCTTTACCTTTTTAAAAATTTTGCTGTAAACTTAAGCTTCTTTTAAAAGTAAGTCTTAAAATCTGTGCAATGAATACTTTTTTTAAATTTACAGATATATTCAACATTAATAATTTGTTGGTTTGTTTTAGCTTAGAGTTTCACAAAGCATATATTTTCCCAAAAAGTTGAATGTTTAGAAATGATTATCTATTTCAAGGTAATACCTCCACACATTCCCTAGGAGATCTATATATCTTGCCTATCTACAGTTCACACAGCTACAAACCTGGCTCAAGGAAGACTTGAAAATAAAGTATATGTCCTATAATTCTGAAATCTGTTGAATCCTAGCTACAGTTTGGACATTTTTGGGGTGTCTCACAAGCTTCCAGGAGACTGGACTCTCCATCTCCATCGTGATGTATTAGGAAGTGTTGCAGAAGCTTAAAGAGGTGATTCTTAGTGAGGCTTCACTGGCGGTACTCTCTTGAAAGTGTTTGAAATATTTCTCAAGGGACTCTGAAAATTGTCACAAAAAAGGATTGTCAGGAAAGGAGCAAGCCACGTCCTCTCCAGATATGTTTCCTGGTTTGTGATATAAGTGCCTGCTCTTCTGTGAGTGCATGCCAAGTTGTAATGCCATCTGTAGGTCTCATGAAGGGTGAATATGTGCAGCTGCCCCATCTTAACCTTTGAACCTCCAGGGCTGTGAGCAAAATAAACTTCTTACAAAGTTAACTTGCATTAGGTATTGCAGTACAGTAATGAAAACTGACTAATATAATTCTTAAAAGTACACTTGTGAAAAATAATTTATAGATGAGATAATGAATGCATCTACAATGTTGTTTCATCTAAAACTACCAAACTTGATTGAACGTGCTCTATTCCTTGCTTTTAAATGTATTTTGGCAGTAGAGGAAATATGGCTAAGACAATATTTACTTCACTTCAATCTATGAAGACACTTAACCTTAGATTTTTCTAGTAAGTGGAGTTTGAATTCAATAATCCTTTTAGGCAATTTTGGGTAATTATGCAAAAGGTTAATGTGTAGGAATCCTCTGCAAATATCTGATTAGAGTTAAGCACTTAGGTTAGTCTGTTCCCAAGAGAAATCTTAGTTTACCATCATTTTTATACAAGAAAGACAAGTGATTAAATTACAGTTTTAGAAAAAAAATGCTCTAAGGCAAAATGAGGGCTGCTGTATATAAATTGTATTTTCTAATGTGCTTGGGAAGGTGTATGGATTCTTAACTGCCTAGAAAAATTTAATTAGTTTCATTTTCTGCAAAAGACAGGAAAAGAATTGAAAACTCCTTATATTTTGTTGTGATCTACTATGGCCACTTAAATCATTATTATGTTTATTTTGGGAAGCTGAACTCAAATTTATTTGATGTTAATATTTTACTAACTAGGAAAATTTAGGTATTAACTGTTGAGTTGCATCTTTCCAATTAACAATACTTTCTAAAATAGAAATATCATTTTGGTCTGATGTTAGTTTTCTTGGAGTAGTTTGGTTTTATGTAAGAAAAATATACCATTAAATCTAGAAAGAAATACACACAAGAATAAGTATGATTCACTGACTTTTAATATAATTTACATAATATATTTAAATGAGATCTTCAAAAATGTATTTAAAGGATACTGAGGGAAAACTATGTGGAAGTTGGCTTTTAATCATAATATGAAAATATTTGACACAGTGTAACACATGAATCTCATACTTCAGATTGAAATTTAGTTTTTTAGAAGAATGCATGCAAAGTGGCTTAAATATGTTACATTATAAAGATATGCAGAAAGGCTTAATATCTAAAAGTCTTAAAACCTATAATATGATTACCTTCCTTTATAGGAAATCCTTTCAGCAAATTTTTACTACTACATTGACTCAGAATACTGTAACTCATATATTACTAAGCTCTCTGAAAAATTCATGCTCATCTTCTTTTGAACAAGGAACACGAAATACCATTCCTGTTTGTGGGTTTTTGTCCTATAAATGTTAATGCACTTTTGAAACTGATCTGATGTCTTGTTACTTTATCTTTAAATGCTAGTACTCATTTTTCATATTACTCTTTTTACTCCCAATGCCCTTTAAGAAGAGCTCTATGCTTCGATAGGAAATGTTCATTTCCTTTTCATTAATATTTTTTCTGCTATTCTGGAAAAATAATCCTTGAATTTCATAATAGCCAAAATAAATTGAAAAATTTGATAGCAACATAAAATATATCTCACAGAAATTAATGTATGCCCTAATACTTATGAAGTGCTTACTATATTATATAACAGGCATGTTTTAAGGTGTTCATTAACACTACAGTGAAGAAACAAATCATCAAAGCACCAATGAAAAGAACAAAAATTTTAAAAAGGGTGGTCTTCATAGGTCTCCTCACCTTCTAATGAAGCAGAAACGTATTTAAAAAGTAAAATTAAAATGCTATTTCTCTATGCTACAAGGAATGAAACAGAAGAAAAACAATGCAGTGTTATCTTTTTCTAGCAGAGTTAGAGAAGGACTGAATGAGAAGGTGACACTTAGGAAAAATGCTGTCCTAGGCTGATCATTGTTACTACAACAAAATGCCCATGGTTGGGCACTTTTGAAGAGAAGAGATTCATTTTGGCTCATGGTTTTGGAGGCAAGAAAGGTGCAGGTATAGAATCTGCACGTGCTCAGGTTCTATGAGTGTTTCATGCTGCATCAACTATGACAGAGAAGTGGAAGGAGAAGAAAGTGTGTGCAAAGCTTGCGCAAAGAGGAAGCATATACAGGAGAAAGAATGGACAAATGGGATGACTACGTTCTAAGCATCAGTTCTCCAGTAACTAACTGTTCCCTGAGCTCACTTATGACTGTAAACAAACAGTCATCCCTTGAAGTGGTGCTGTTTGTTATCATCTCGCTCTAGCCCTCAGTTTTTAATGATCTCGCCACCCTTCAGTACCTTTCCATTGGAGGTCAAACTTCCAGTGTGTTACATCTTTACTAGATGAACCCTAAGCCATAGCAGACCTGAAGAGGAGAGAAATTGACCCTTGAGATAGTAGAAGTAGACTGCACCTGTTGAAGGCACATCTGGCACTTTTGAAAAAGAGTAAGGACACAAAGACAATGACAGCATCAAGAGAGTGGAAGTAACCAGAGACTGGACTGTGTCAGTTTCGACTACGTAAAAGCTACGGCTGTCACTAAGAGGGAAATTGGATGCGGAGGAATGATGAAATATGCATGATATTATGAAACGGTCATTCTGATTTCCAAGTTGAGAAAATAGGTTAGGATGTAAAGAACAGCGAGTTAAAAATTTGCAGGAGGTTTTTAATTTGGTGCAATCTGTTGATCTTTGCTATTATTTCTTGTGTTACTGGTGTTTCATCCAGGAAATCCCTGCCTCTGCTTGTATTCTCATGTGTTTCAACTATGTTGTTTTCCACCAGTTCCTGACTTTCTGGTTTTATATCTAGGTCTCGGATCCATTTTGATTTGATATTAATACAAGGTGAGACATAGATTTCCAAGTTCAATCTTCTGCAAGTGGCTATCCAGTTTTTTTTTTTTTTCCAGTGCCATTTTTTAAACAAGTGGTCTTTCCTTCAGCTTATGCATTTGGTCCCTTTATCAAAACCCAGAGAGCTGTACTTTCTTGGGCTTGTTTCTATTCTACTGTTCTATTCTATTGATTTACATGTCTATTTTTGTACCAATTACCAATCCTGTTTTTGTTACTATGGTTTTGTAATATAATTTAAATCTCAGTATTGTGATGCCTCCATGATTGCTCTTTTTGCTCAGGATTGCTTTGGCTAGTCTCAGTCTTTTCAGATCCCATGTGAATTTCAATATTTTTCCTTGTGAAAAATGCTGTTGCTGTTGTAACAGAAATTGCATCTGTAAATTTCTTTTGATAACGTATGCATGAACAAAGGAGATCTTTCTATTTTGTAATGTGTTCTTCAATTTCTTTCTTTAGTGTATTATAATTCCCACTGTAGAAGACTTTTACTTCTGGTTAGGTTGGTTACTAGATTTTTAAGGTTTTGAAGCTGTTAATAGAATTGCTTTTCTGGCATATTTTAGTGGGCTTATTATTGGTGTAGAGGAACATTGCTGATTTTGTATCCTGTAATTTTCTATCCTGCAAAATCATGTTATCTGCAAGTAGGGATAAGTTAACTTTTTTCCTTCCTGTTTCTCTCTTATTTTTTTCTCATGCCTGATTGCTCTGGCTCAAGTTTCAAGTATTACATTGACCAAGAATGGGGAAAATGGCCGGGCATGGTGGCACACGCCTTTAATCCCAGCACTCGGGAGGCTGAGGTAGGAGGAGCGTTGTGAGTTCAAGGCCAGCTTGGGCTACAACGTAAGTGCAAGGCCGGCCTGAGCTACACAGTGTGACCCTGCCTCAAGAAACTAGGGCTGGGAGTTTGGCTTAGAAGCTTAAGTGCCTGTCTGGCAGGTGTGAGGCTGTGAGTTCGATCCCTGGTAAAAGAATGGGGAGAATGAATTCTCTTGTTTCATTTTTAACCTTGGAGGAAAAACTTTCAGTTTTCCCCATTCAGAATCATGATGCTTGTGGTGTTGTCATATATAGCCTTTATCTGTTTGAAGTAAGATTCTTCTATACTTATTTTTATCAGAGTTGTTATCATGAAGATTTTTTCTGCATCTATTGAGCATGTGATTTTTCTTTTTTTGTATTGGTAACTGAACTCATGATCTTGTGCTTGCCAGGCAAGCTTTGTGCAGCTAAGCCATATTCCTGGCTGATCATATGATTTTCATCCTTCACTCTACTTACATGTTGAAACACATTTTTTCAATTTTTGTGTGCCGAACCAAGCTAGTCTCTCTAGGATGAAAGCAACTTACTCATGATCAATGATCTTTTTAATGTGTTGTTGAATTCTGTATATAAGGATTTTATTAAGGATTTTTGTGATAATATTCATCAAAGATATTTATCTGTAATTTTCTTTTTCATTTTGTTCTTATCTGGTTTTGCTGTAATGCTGGCTCCATAAAATTAATCTGGAAACATTCCTTCCATTTGTATCATATGGAAAATTTTGAGGTGCATCTGCATTAGTGCTTTCTGAAGGTTTAGTGAAATTAGCTACAAATCTATCAGGTGTTAGGTATTTCCTTGTTAATATAGTTTTTATTTTTAAATCAATTCCATTGCTTGCTGTTTTAAGGTTTTTTACATTTTCTTGGTTTCATTTTGGTAGATCATATGTGTCCAGGAATTTATCCATTTTTTCTAGATTCTCTGATTTTTTGGAATATAAATTTTCAAAGTGATTTTTTTTTTTTTTTTTTTGGTGGCACCGGGGATTGAACTCACAGCCTTACGCCTGCCAGATAGGCGCTTAAGCCACTGAGCCAAACTCCCGGCCTCAAAATGATTTCTGATAACCCACTGCATTGAATCAGTATCTTTGTAATTTGTCTTTTTCACTTCTAATTTTTATCATGTGTGCCTTCTTTCTTTTGGTAAGTTGGGCTAACGATTCATTGATCTTGTTTATCTTTACAAAAAGTCAAATGTTTGAATTCATTGATTCTGTAATTTTTAGTCTAAATTTCATTTCTGGTCTCTATTATTTCTTTCCTCCTACTGGCTTTGAGTTTATTTATTTATTTATTTATCTTTTTTTTTTTTTTTTTTTTTTTTTTTTTTTTTTTTTTTTTTTTTTTTTTTTTTTTTTTTTTTTTTTTTTTTTTTTTTTTTTTTTTTTTTTTTTTTTTTTTTTTTTTTTTTTTTTTTTTTTTTTTTTTTTTTTTTTTTTTTATTTTTTTTTTTTTTTTTTTTTTTTTTTTTTTTTTTTTTTTTTTTTTTTTTTTTTTTTTTTTTTTTTTTTTTTTTTTTTTTTTTTTTTTTTTTTTTTTTTTTTTTTTTTTTTTTTTTTTTTTTTTTTTTTTTTTTTTTT